>CM062816.1:1206656316-1206759605 GCA_031772625.1 Pinus tabuliformis
GTCTCAGGTGGCCTTCTGGAGGCTTTTCCCACACTTGGCCTTCAAAAGAAAGCCTACAGGAAAATTTACAGGAGGACACAGGAAATGTAC
Source organism: Pinus tabuliformis (assembly GCA_031772625.1). NCBI lineage: Eukaryota > Viridiplantae > Streptophyta > Pinopsida > Pinales > Pinaceae > Pinus > Pinus tabuliformis. The sequence goes on from CM062816.1 coordinate 1,206,656,407, forward strand.
ATGAGGAAAACAGGGCCACTATAAGAGGCCTACAGGGGGAGGCTGAGAGCAGTTTTCACTGTTTTGAGGGTGTGAGAGTGGGTGTAAAAGGTGGATGAAGGTTGGAATGAGGTGTTAGGGCACCTAGGGTCTACCAAGAGTCACCAGGAGAGAGGAAGATGATTGGATTTGCTCAAGGAGAGAGGAAGAAGTTCTATGGAAAATGCAGGAAACTAAGGCAGAATTGAGGTGAGATTTGGGTGACCTTTAGGGCATGGATCAGATGGAGGATGTGATGGCTGATAAGCTAGCCTACTGTAAGAAGAGATTTGTTGTAAAGGAACTGACAGTCAACCAATAAGATCAAACAAGCAATGAAATGAGCGCATCTAGAAAAACAAAGTTTTGCATCAAACTAGTCTAAATTATGATCTATGAAAGGAAAGGTTGAGAAATGCTGCAAGAAGTGGAAAGCATGAAAGAAGACTATTGCAAATAAATAAATGAGCATAATGAAGAAGATCTAAAGCAAAGCAAAGTTGGACTATTAACCTACTAAAAAGCTGCAAACACTAGAAGTCCTATGAATGAGGAAAATCTGTGTTTTTGGGGCAGAAATAGGGTCTTTGCCTCAAATCATGGTCCCGAAGGGAGGAAGAGAGGCCAAGGCACTATTTCTAGCCTTTTGAATCTTCTCTTTATCACTGCTTAACCTGCTATAGAAAGCACAAATGGAAGCAAGATACTGAATCATCAAAAGCAACCTATTCTTAACCATAAAAGAAATACATTTAACAACAACCTAATCTACAAACTGAAATAAAACATAGAAATACAAGTGAAGAGGAGCTTGGCTACTTGGATTGGGCCCTAAACCAAGAGCTTTAGCCCTATGAGGTAACTTAGCGCTAGCTCAAAACGGATTCCATCTTTATTATCAAAACAATAACAAGATTACATGAAGCTGTCACAAAAATAATAAGCTCGAAGTTGGAGTAGAGTTTACATAAGCAAAAATCAACAAAAATCTGACAAAAATCTGACTCTAGTGAGGCCCTATGCCTCTATACTTATAAAAATGAAGCTACCAACAACTTCCTTAAAATCAGGGAGGCTTCGCTCCCAAAATTAGAGATAATCATCAGTCATCCTCCACTTGCTTGGCTGCCTTCTAGTGCATGATTTCGCTGCTTGTAATTCGAGCTGAATGAAGGGGAATTCAAAGTGAGGAGTAATAAATGAGGGGGATTCCCTCCTATAAGTCCTCTCCTTTGTCCACTTCGAATTATTGCTGCCATTTGTCCACTGGATCCTTGACTTTGACCTCAAAATTCGTTGATAATCTGCATTAAACACATGTTAGACCACATGGCATCATAACTAACTCAACTCACTCCATAAGCATAAATATAATCAGAAAATCATACAATAAGCTAAGAGAATGGTTGATTTGACTAGGTTAGGAGGTAAAATGAGCCCATATAATTATCCATTTATGAGGCTCATAATCACCCCTTGTTATAGGCATTTTTGGGCATTGCAACCCCAATCATATATGTCCATAAACCAAGGGCTTATGAGTCCCTAAAAGTGTTGTTTCATGCCCTAAAGGAACAAGGTCAGTTGATTACATCATCTACCAGAAGTTCTCCACAGAAAGCTGCTCAGAACTGGACCATACAGGTTGCTCAGTGCTAAGGGTGCGATGCATCTCACCTTCCCAGTGTAAAAGGTGCGATGCATATTGGAAAGCCCTTTTGTAGGGTGCGATGGGCGAGAATGGACAAATGGCAGAGATAGTTTGCGAGGTGGATGATCATGGAATCTTCCAGAAACTTCTCCTATGACACTTGCCTCTCTGAATTTGCCCAGGGATGAGTAAGAGATCATCAGTCTCCAAGTGGAATCAAGAACTATAAGAGAGAAGACACTAATCAAAATCCTAGAAGCCGACTCACCTCCCTGCAATCATTTATATATGGATCCCTCATCCCAGAGATCCAGAGGCTGGAATTTTGTATCTTGTAAGGAAGTGCTGTTGGTTTCCTGGCGGAATATCATAGTGTTGGGTGATCTAAGCTTTTCATGAGGTGAAGAAGGGCTTTCATGCTGGGAGGATGACGCTGGGTCAGATCAATGGGTTGTAATCCTCTATTCTAATCTTTACATCAATAAATCTATTCAAGTTTTCCTCCACATTCTTGTATGTTTAATAGTATATGCATTTGTGTGGTCAATATATATCTGGTCCTATATTGTTTATGATTGTAGATCTCTACACTTTGAAGGTATTATGTTGCTTTGACTTTACAGGTACTCTTTGAAGCGGAGTGGCCAAGGGAGAATCAGAAAAGACCTGTCGGTGAGGAGAAGGAACGAACAAAGAACCAAGCGAAAGATCGAGGTTGGTATTATTTGATCCTCTCCTATCTACTTCTCATAAAGGAAAACGAAAGTAACTTTAATCTGTTTGTTTCTAAGATAGCTACCTGTCTTAGTGGGACTAGTAGCTCTGCATAGACACTAGATTTCCCGATAACGAAATGGTGACTCCACTGGGGATCGAATAGCTTGTTTGCTTGTTTATACTTGTTTGCTTTATAAACTTACAGACATAGCCTGAAGTTAAGCCAGCTAGCCTTCGAACTGCATTTTCTATGCAAGTGCAGAGTAGATCAATGCTGCTTCAGTCTATCTCCGAGTTTTGTTTATAAACTGAACAATCGATTTTCAAACATCCTAATTTCCCTAGTGGTGGCTCTAGTAACCTCATTAGATCAGCCCTTGTGATTTCTATTTACGGACTATCATTAGCTCGGCCTAAATCCCTGAACTAAGTTGCAAACTGTGACCAAGAACCAAGTTGAAGTCTCGTCCCTGGACCATCACACTTTCTCCTCTTGGGAATCTGGATGCATCGCACCTCCCGTGTGCAGTAGGTGCGCTGCATCACACTTTCCTTGTGTTGTAGGTGCGTTTATTAGATAAGACCTCTTCTGCTTCTAGATTTTGGTTTCTTTGTTCACTCTCTTCGGCTTTATTCAGGATTTTTACTGTCTGTGATCAGTATACCACTGTGGAAACTCCCTTCCTTTGCATGATTCCGCCTCCATAGTACAAAGAATTGTGAATGTTTTTATGTATTGTGCGCCATTTACAGTTATCTTTTACAAAAAGTAACGTAATCAAATTGTCGTCTTTTGATTTGGAAGTGTCGCAAGTGTCGTTTTCAGTCAAAGAAAAGAATCCTATCGTTCTTGATGGTCGATTATATAGTTACTCTTGTATTTGATTTGAATTAGTAGTTTTTCAAGTGTCGAAAGCAATTTTCAATTCAAAGTCACAAAGTTTCATCATTATCTTCCTTTCGTTTTTGAAGAGAAATTTGCTATTACTATCGCTTTGAAAAGATAATTCAGATTTGTACTTAGAATTCTTCTTGTCATTCACACATTAAGAAGGCTGAAAACAAATAGATGCATGTGCATTTGCATTTAGACTGCTTGTTGATTTAGGACAATGCATCTAGCATGTGCTCTCTGCTCTACGTTGAAAGAATATCATCTCTCTTTCTTTAGTAGCTAGGATTTTCATTGCAAAAAGAAGATCAAACGATTGATTATCATCTTAGATTGCATTTTAGGAATTGTATATCTACATCACACGGTGAACTTGAAAGGAAAAGTTCTTAAGAAAGATCAACTGTAAAATAAATTCAATGAACATAAAAACGCTTTGGAACCTAACGCACAACATCTAGAAGTCTAGGCTAGAGACGTATTCTGGCGTTGTAAAGCCTGGTAACTATCGCTTTAATCGTAGGTTGGTGATTCCTCCTCTTTGAGACGACAAGTGCCAGTACGGACTTGTGCTCCCACGTACCATCGAGTATATATTTTTGACCACAATAGGCTATATCCTTTATCCTTAGGAAGCCATGTCTGCCGCCCTATCGATCGCAATGCACTGAACACAACGTTCGGGAAGATTGACTGCAGTACCGTAAAAAGTATTCTGCAGTTTTGCGATTGGTTTAGTAATCCCTCTGTCTAGATTTCCAGAGTAGTCTCTTTCGTTCCTTTTCAGACTCCTTAAAGGAAAAGGTCCATCTGAGCACTTGTCACTTCAGGCTCATTAAAAATCGAAGGCGACTAGAGTCATCTTTTGTTTTTTCTCGACTCTTAAAAATTGAAAAAGCAAGTTGTGTCAAAGCATCTAAAATTTATTTTAATCGGAATAACGTCACTGTTCCCTCATTGGTCTTAGGTTGAGAAAATGGAGTCCACCAACCAAGGATTTCCCCTTGGAGGAAATCCTGGTCCTTTCTCCTCTTGGGGAGATGTTGGTGCACCTCATATGGCCACATTGTCACTTCCAGGATTGAAGATTGGCTTGCCAATATGGCTCTTCTCAACCTTCGTCATTCAGAATACTGTGATTCTTGAACAATCAAGTCAGCAACTAGATGATACTAGAGTTACCCGCCAACCTTCTACTTCGTCCGTTTCTCCCTCTCCTTCTTCCTGTTCGCTTGATGAAGCTGGTAAAGCAAAAAATCAAGTAACCAAGAAGGAGAAGAAAGGGAAGGAGAAGAAGGAAAAGAAGAAGAAGGAGCCAAAGGCAAAAGGGGTAACCATGCATCATCTAGCAAAAATCCACACACGACACCGTCCAGACCTAAATCTCCATGTGCCATTTGCAAAGCGGACCACTATCATCGAGATTGTCCTTATATCCCCCAGATCTTAAGGGACTGCTCTCCTCGTTTGCACAATCCGGTGTCATCAACCTCTGATGATCATGTTGAAAGCACACCATCAACTAGTGAAAACGAAGTCTCTGGACAGAAAGGAAGATGCAAATTTCCTTTCAAACTGTGCGAAGGCTATCATGCCGTCCACCGTTGTCCCTTCCTGGAAGAAGCTAAAAGAGTCTTGGATAACCGTCCTGCTTCACTGCTGCGGCTTCCTCCTAGATACAAGAAACTCCTGTCGAGTCCATCGTTAGTTGAAAATCTGACCGACACAACTTTGTGGTCGATCGAAGCATCTATCATTGAAGATAAACCCGCTGAATCCATACCAGATGAAAATCAAAAGGTTGAGGCGGTAGTCGACCTAGTCTTGTCTTCGGAAGGTCCATCTTAAGATGATACAATCACCGAAGAGAATGAGAACGACAATGTTAAAATTATTTTCATAAACACAGACTCCGATGAACATGGGGGCAATCTACCCGTTCCTTTACCGCAGGAAGGAAGTTCGTCAGAGTCATACTCGGCCGTTTATTCGGTCCCACCTCTGAGCAACCTAGTCGTTTCCTCGATTGGAATCTACTAGGCAGATCCCGTTTACAGGCTAGTGTACCATTCCGAATCATTGTTCAAACCTACAAAATGGTCATGGTCGGTACCATCATAGATGAGGGGGTTTCTGTGAGTATCCTTTTTTCAACTGCTTGGAAAGCGCTTGGTTCGCCATCGCTTCTGCTTGAGATGCGGAATCTAACAGGCTTTGAAAAAGGAACCAGTCGACCGTTAGGGATCCTTCCAAGTTTTCCTATAACCTTGAGAAGGAAAACCATGTATCTGAACGTAATGGTAGTCCAAGGACCTTTAAATTATAATCTGCTCCTTGGGCGCGACTATATTTATAGCATGGGAGCCATTGTCTCCTCACTCTTTCGAGTAATGTGTTTTCCGCATGAAGGCCGAGTGGTCCAGCTCGTAGACCAGCTTTCGTTCCCTGGCTCACACATAGCTAATAGTCAAATGCCATCCCTAAATGGTATTTTTACGCAAGGAATGTCTCATCAATCTCCAGTCCGTCCACCTGAAGAACGCAAGTAATTGGGGGGTCAGGACTGAAACCCAGGGGGCATGAACCTTGGTCTGCTTCGGCAGGAAAACTCTAGGTATAGGGTAGGTTTCCGTACAGGATATGTGACTGGTCCAATGCCCATCCATATAGGAAGAGTGTATTAGACTGGAATAAGATACCTCCGTCAAAAGGTAGGCCTTTCCTGATAGAACAAATGTTTTGCCCGCAAATTGAAGGGTAACCTGGAAACTCTACTTCACTATACCTGGGGGCATGCAAACCTTTTTGCGTACAAGTGAAGAACGACCATTTATTTTCTTAGTTTGTAGATTCTCAAACCCTTTAAACTCATAGGATTGGTCGTTCCTAACTTGCATAATGAAAGGCTATGGAGCAAAGCTTCGAAAGGTGTAAGCTCCATAAAAATGGAATCTACCGATGAGATGTCCTTATCATACGACAGGCACGAGCATTTTTTATGTGAAGTTCAAGCTCGTTAAAAATTAAACCTAAGCAATGAGCAAATGTTCCCCCCAGAGTTTAAGCTCATTAAAAAATGAACCCATCTCCTGTAAATAACCATTGTGAATGCATTATCATCAACGTTTGAGCCTTGGTCGTGTTCTCATCATCACCTCCACTCTGTTTTAGCCGATCATACGCCTCCATTTGATTGTTTACCCTTTTGAGGAACAGCTGTGACGAGTGATTCTGTTAGCCATCCTTGTGACACTGCCGTGATTGGAAATTCCAAACCTTACCTGGAATTAGCTGCTACCCGAAATTATCACTCGTTCCTCAAAAAACGAGTCTCCTTTAAGCTCTTTTCCTCTGACTCGTAAAATATGAAAAGATTTCTGAACAGTTGGCCTCTCCAGCTCGTTAAAGCTACCGGGAGTGATATCCCTCCTCTAGATTTTAATCTTTTTGGACCTGAGGGATTATTACACAAAAAGATCGAGCGCTTGTCTTGTTTTGCTTGTTAAAACTATCGAAAATTCATCCCTTTCGTATTATTTTATACTTTTTCGGACTTAAGGGATTACATGACGAAAAAGGATCACTGGATTTTCCTTTATGCCCCTTTTTTGACTCACTAAAATTGAAAAAGGACCGAGTTGTCTTTGTCTTTAAACTCGTTAAAACCAATAGTGACAAACTTGTCCATGCAGACAAGAACGAGTTTCACTGTTGCTAGGCTCGTTAAAACATAGCGACGGGTTTGCCCGAAGGGAAAATTATAGAACAAGCATATGTTATCCTCCTCAAGCTTGATAAAAATAAAGAGGTACTGGTTAGCAATGACTGGGGAAAAATTGGGAATAAAACTTGAAGAGACTTTATTGGTAGCAAGTCGCTCTTGAACATGACACTTTCGCTCCATCACCATGATTGAGTTGGGTTGGGTTATTCCGTTCACTGGTCATATTACCATTGGTCCACCATACCATCCATCTTTGGGGTTAACACTACCAATCTATTTCAGTGTCACCGATATGTTCAAGAGAAGTCGATCAGAGAATTCACCAAACCATAATGTGTCTCATCCGCTGCAATACCTTTACACTTCATTCTTTCATGACCGCCACCCTGAACCCTGTATCATCAGATTGTTTTCACCTCCAAAAGTCATTTGCTCTGTTCCATGTTGTAGATGTGGGATTCATTAAGGCTCTCCTACGACAGGTCACTTCTTGTCGACATTAGCTCATTATCCAAGAAGTCGACCTAGGAACAACCCTTTCAATACTTTGAAGCTTGCATGCCTCAATGGCAAGTTTCTCACTTTCGGCGACAGGTTTACATCAATGGCCTTCGACCGAGAGATTTTGCGTGGTGTTCGACGCCAAGTCCCATTTTCACACCACGTGAATTGTACTGTTGTACCTTGACGGTCATCATCATTATCACGGATTCCTCTCGTGCCTGTTAACAACTTACATCATTGGCTGGTAATCAGGCGATGTCTTTCCATGTTCGACTCCAGAACATTTTTCACATGGATCGACTTGTACTTCGGGTGAAGACTGGACGAGTTTGAAGACCTCGAATCTAGTTTCATCCATCTAAGATGCGATATATTCAGGAAAATAAAGACATCAAATGTACATCATTGCTGCACAAATGATCATCTGAATCAAAGGATGATGGCTCTATCAGAATCATCAGTTTGCCACACAGACGGTTGTCTGTCCTATGTACATGAAAATGAAATTATAAAGCTGAGCATGGGAATGCCCGCCTCAGCTACATCATGAAAATGTTATGAAGATAATTTATTGTATTGTATCTTATTACAGGTCGCCTTCCAGTTCGAAAAACCTCGGATCCTCATGACAAAGCATTTCACCCGACATCAAAAGATTAACGACCTCATGCTTTAGGGGGCAACTGTTATAGACATTTTTGGGAACTGCAACCCCAATCATATATGTCCATAAACCAAGGGATCCTGAGTCCCTAAAAGTGTTGTTTCATGCCCTAAAGGAACAAGGTCAGCTGATTACATCATCTCCCAAAAGTTCTCCACAGAAAGCTGCTCAAAACTGGTCAAAACTGGACCATACAGATTGCTTAGTGCTAAGGGTGCGATGCATCTCACCTGCCCAGTGTAAAAGGTGCGATGCATACTGGAAATCCCTTCTGTAGGGTGCGATGGGTGAGAATGGACAAATGGAAGAGACAGTTTGCGAGGTGGATGATCATGGAATCTTCCAGAAACTTATCCTGTGACACTTGCCTCTCCGAATTCACCCAGGGATGAGTAAGAGAGAAGACACTAATCAAAATCCTAGAAGCTAAATCACCTCCCTGCAATCATCTATATATGGATCCCTCATCCCAGAGATCCAGAGGCTGGAATTTTGTATCTTATAAGGAAGTGGTGTTGGTTTCCTGACGGAATATCATAGTGTTGGGTGATCTAAGATTTTCATGAGGTGAAGAAGGGCTTTCATGCTGGGAGGATGACGTTGGGTCAGATCAATGGGTTGTAATCCTCTCTTCTAATCTTTACATCAATAAAGCTATTCAAGTTTTCCTCCACATTATTGTATGTCTGATAGTATATGCATTTGTGTGGTCAATATATATTTGGTCTATATTGTTTATGATTGTAGATCTCTGCACTTTGAAGGTATTATGCTACTTTGAATTTATAGGTACTCTTTGAAGTGGAGTGGTCAAGGGAGAAGCGGCAAAGACCTATCGGTGAGGAGAAGGAACGAACAAAGAACCGAGCGAAAGATCGAGGTTGGTATTCTTTGATCCTCTCCTATCTACTTCTCATAAAGGAAAATGAAAGTAACTTTAATCCGTTTGTTTCTAAGATAGCTACCCATCTTAGTGGGACTAGTAGCTTTGCATAGACTCTAGATTTCTCGATAACACCCCCTACTGAAGGTGTTGCTCATCCTCTGAGAAACTTAGTCCATCTCCTCATCTTTTATGGCCCTGGTGGCCTCCATAGCATCCCAAGCTTTTGATGTGGTCTCCTCTTCCTTGTCATAGAATCATGCCTTCCTTTCTATCTCTTCCCACTGCTCCTCCTCTTCTTCTTCTCTTCTACCTTCCAACATTCCTAACAGCAGTGGGGGACTTAGTTTGAGGCCAATCCAGTTGACCTTCAGCCTCTGCATGGAGCGCTTGTACATTGGCACTCTTCTTAATGCCTCCTTCATCCTCATGGGGGAATTATATTCCCTGATCTGTAGACTGTGTGATAAGGTGTTCCATCTCCTCATGCATGCATGCACACAGTCATCCCCAAGTAGCCTTTGCATATCCTCAAAGTGTGAAATGGCTTGCACCTGATCACTTATATATCTAGGGACAATCTCAGGATTATTGGCGAGCAGGTTGTGTGTGCTAATGAGTGCCATGGGATCTGATGGCTCGAATCTTATCATTAATGGCTCATTCTTCTCTTTTATCATCAATCTTCTTACTTCTGCCGCCCTCAACTCTTCATGGTTCATCCATGAGGCCATGGCCATTAGTTACAAGTCCCCTAGCCTGGCATTGGGGTCCCACACATTCATGTCTGTGAGGGCCATGTTATGTAGGTATAATTCTACCATATTTGCCTTATCCTCTGATGTGCTTTGGTTACACAGATCCATAAACTGCCTGTAATCTTGGAAAGGCATTGTGCCTCTTTGTGCCAAAGTCTTTATCTGAAATTGTAACCATTGGTCCTTGAGATATAGGCCATAGGATTTTGTTGGTGTTCTACATTGCAATGCCTCCATGGAATAGTTGGCCATGCATGCTAGCTGGGTCTCTTTCTCTTGCACCTGCCTCCTTAGCATTTCATTTTTAGTTTCAAGGTGGCTTCTTGTAATTACTTCCCTGTGTCTGGTAGCACTCAACTCTCTGCCCATTTCTCTAAGTTTGTTTTCCATATGGCCTATATTCTCAACTCCTTTGGATTTGGCTATTTGCATCCACCTATGTGTTCTTATTCTCTCTTTCTCTAATTCAAAGAATAGTGGAATTACAATTTTTTGTGGAATTATCCTTCCTCCCTCAAGTAGATTGTCATAGGAGGCAAGACTAGGCTGGGGATCAAGTTCTTGTAGCTCTGTTTCTTCCTCCTTTACTTGTGGCTGTCCTTCCATCCTTTCCTCAAGCTTTTGGGTCTCTTGTAGTTTTGACAGTGTCTCCTGTAGGACTGTTTTTGGGTCCTGTAGTTCTACCTTTTCTTTACATGTGGGAGATCTATGAGTCCCCCTTTCATATGTGATAGGTGCCTTGGAAGGGGATTCTTTTCCTTAGGCAGAGCGTGAATCTTCAATTGTAATTGGAACTTTTTAAGAGGGCTGAGGTTTGCCTGTTTTGATTCTTGTGCTCTTCCTAGCCTTGAAATACATGGAGGTCTGCCTTTTCCTCTTTTGCTTTGGCTTGATTGGTGTACTGAGAGCAGTGAGGGCAGCTGCTGCCTCCCTTTCCAGAGTCTCAGGGGACCCTTCTCCTTGTTCTGCCTTTTCTGCCTCTTTTTCTCCTCCTTCTGTCTCTTTTTCTGTCTCTGTTTGCTTTGTTTCTTCAGCTTTCTCCTCCTCTATCTTAGTTTCTTCCTCCTTCCTTCCTTGTTCTACTAAGTCACCAGTGGCTTCACCTTCTCCCCCTTGCTGCTCTTCCTCCTCACTGCCAGTAGGACTGATATCATAGGTTAGGGCCTTTATGTCATCCTCAGCTGTCATGTTTCAGAAGACTTCCCATGCTATAGGGAGTGTAAATGTATAGGGGGCTTCTTCCACCAGGATTTTGATTAACCCATGGTGAGCTAGCTGCTCTGAATTCCCTGCTTGAACTTTAGTGCTGGAGTTAAAGAGGGATTGCAGGAGGAAGTAGGGGATGCTGAGCTTCTGAGGGGCTGGAGTGTCCATACCATACCTTAATTCATGAAGGATCCTAAAGTGATAACCATAGACAATGCTGTACCTCCCCTCATAGGAAATGTATTTGATTATTTGGTAGCTAATCTCATCCCAAGGATATGGTATGCTAGCCCTTCTAATGCTATTTTTATCCTCTACAGGGGTTTCATTATTTTGGAAAAAGTTTTTCTTGGCAGCCTGGCCAATTGGTTTCTCATCCTTACTCCAAGGCAGCCCAAGAGGAAGGGTAGTGACCCTACTGATAAATTCAGGGGTTATCTCCATGGAAAAACCTCTAAAGGTGACAGTGGCATGAGTTCTTGAGTGGGGTACCAGAGAGAGAGCAAAATCTTGGGCAATCTCCTCATCAAACCCTCAGAATTTCTCAAAGAAATTCATCCAATTTTCCCTTGTGATGATGTCCACGACTTGTGGATGTGTATGGAGCCTGGTGGAGTTGGTGGGCTCATTTCTCATAAATCCTCCTGTCATTTTGTTTATACTCTTTTGGGAAATCAAATGTGGAGATGGAGACAACAATTTTTGAGAAAAACAGAGAAACATAGGAGACTGTGTTTAAAAAAAAAAACATAATTTTTTTTATGTCTTTCCTCCTCCTAAAGGCTTTATTTCCTCCTCAAATTGAAACCATTGCTTGCATATATTGATATTCAATGGGAGCATGCATGGAACCTACCTCCTCAGACCGAAAATCGTGCTAAAACCCGTGTTTTCTCCCTTCAAAACAACTCACTGCCCCTCCTGTAGAAGCCTACTATCCCTCCTGTAGAATTCCTGTAGGTGCTCCTATAGAACCTGTAAGTGCTCCTGTAGAAAACTCCAAGAGAAGGAATATGGGAGAGATTGATGGAGGATGATGGTTACGAGGCTGTGGGGGCACAAGGAGACTGCTGTAGCTGAGTTATGAGGAGAGAATAAATGAAAAGGTGGTGAAAGTGCTCGAGGAGGAGTACTTATTACCCTTTATGGATATTTCCGATGATGGGGGGTGAGCTGGAAAAGTATACGTTGGCCATATTCGGACTGTTGGTACCCACCTACCTTGTCATAATGGCCCCTCCTTGTAATCATCCCTCATTATTGCATCGGAGTTCACACTGCCTCCACTACCTGTCCTTGACATCTTTCTTGAGTTGATTGTGCGCACGTGTGGGTGACATCTCGGATGGGTGGAGTCAACTAGATGAAGGTGGCCAAGTTAACTGGCCACTTTTCCCTCGTTCAACCTCAACCATCTCGTTGATTTTGCATGACCTCTAATTACACAAATGCAAATTGAGGAGCGGGTTAGTTACTTACCTGTGATCCAAATGTATTTGCTGTGAGGTACTGTGGCTCTCTCTCTGCTGCATGCCTTTATTTCTTTTGATGCATGCTGTCTACTTGCTGATGTGTGGCTGTGTCTTGTGTAGGTTCTTCTCTGGCTGGATCTCAGCTTCAAGTGTCTTCTCAACCTTCATGTTTGCACTCTCTTGCTGCTGGTGCTGGATTTTAATGGGATCAACTGCTACAAGAATTCCTACAGGAGCTGCTGTAGCTGCTTCTCCCCTTGAAGCTTCAGCTTCTTTCTGTGCTTGTAACTTTGAGGATGATGCCAGAGATGTAGATAGAGATGGAGAGGTAATAGGTAGGCTTCAGGTGAGGTGGATGGTGCTGATTCCTCTCATTTTTTTGTTTTTTCCCTGAAAAACTGTTTTTTTGTGTGTTTTTCTTGGACAGGAAGAAGAATGATGCTTGGGGTGTGATGCAAACTTGGAAATGATGGCAAGGAGGTTTGAAGACTGTAGGAGGGTTTATAGGTTCTTTATGAAGCTTCCCTGTCCCTCAAACTTCCTTTTAAATCCATTTCTGGCTCTCTGTAATTCCTATAGGAGCCTCCTGTAGAAAACACAGAGCCTCTTGTAGAAAACACAGTTTTTGAAAAAGAAGCACAGTGGGGTGAAAGAAATGCCAAAAATGATGGAAAAAAGTGTGGAGAAGATAGGATAGGTGTTGGTGTGGATGTCAGGGTTCCTTTGGTACCTTCTTCTGCTTCCTGTAGTCCTCCTGCAAACTTGCAATGCAAATGAAAATTCATTTTTCTTTTTCCTTTTTTTTGTTGTGAAAACAACTAGGGCGCCTCAGGGAGGTTTTCACCCTAATTGCCTGCCCTGGGCGCCTCTAAGGGAGGTTTTCACCCAGGGATATATATATATATATATATATATTTGACATCACTGGGCCACCTCAGAAGAGGTTTTCAACCCAATGATGGGACTCAAGTGCCTCATGGAGGTTTTCACTTGAGTCCTTTTTTTTTTGTTTCTCTTTTTGTTTTTCTTCAGTGAGTGGGTGAAGTGGAGGCTAATACATGCTCCACTACCATCACTGTCTTATTCAGATCTTCAATGAGCTCTCGCTTGGAGAGGGGTTTCTTGTAGACTTTCAACCGGTGTCCATTGACAAGCATGGGGATGGCTTCATCATCAACGGTTCTGATAAGAACTGAACCATTGTCATTGCCTTTCTCCACAGTGTAGGGTCCCAACCATCTTGACCTCAGCTTGCCTTTGAAATATTTGTATCTTGAATCATAGAGTAGTGCCCAATCTCCCTCTTGGAATTGCTTATCCTTGATATTTTTGTCATGCCATATCTTTCTCTAAAGCTGAACTACCTCTGTATGGAGAAGGGCCTGCAATCTATTTTCATCCAGTCCATTGAGTGTAAGTAATTTATCTTTCTGTGCATGGCTGAGGTCTAGGTCCAACTCAGTTTCTATCCTTAGGGTATTGAATTCAAATTCTATTGACAACAAAGCTTTCTTCCCATAGGCTAGCTCACATGGTGTGAACCCTGTGGTGGTCTTCCATGTTGTGTTGTAGGCCCAAATGGCCTCAACTAATATGTTTGCCCAGTATTTTCTACTGCTGCTCACTACCTTGGTCAGGATCTCTTCCAATGCTTTGTTAGTGACCTGCACCTGCCCATTGGCTTGTGGATGGTAAGGGGTTGAAGTCCTGTGCTTGATTCTATGATGTGTGAGCAGGTCTTCAATCAAATTGGAAGTGAACTGACTACCTTGATCTGTGACCAACTCTCTTGGATACCCAAACTTGTATAATATGTTTTCTCTCAAAAACTCAGCTACTTTTTCCTCTGTCGCTGCTTTGATTTCTTTTGTCTTTGCCCACTTTGTCAGGTAATTGGTGCACACAATGATGTATTGTTTCTGCTTTGAAGGAGGGCTGATAGGACCCACAAAGTCTATGCCCCACTTCTCAAATGGCTCAAAGGGCACTTGAGGTTGCGTGGGCATCTCATCCTTTGGAGTAGGTTTCCCCATCCTCTGACACCGATCACACTTGCTGGTATATCTCCTCACATCCTGATGAAGAGTGGGCCAGTAGTAGCCTGCTTGCAATATCTTGAAGGCAATTCTTTTTGCTGCAAAATGACCTCCACAAGGCCCATCATGATAGGTCAGGAGGATGTCAAAGACTTCCTCCTCCCTAACACATCTTCTCAAGATCTGATCTTGGCCAAGTTTGAAGAGATTACCCCTAATCCAGGTGAAAGGGGCGCTTTTCCTTACTATCTTGCTCTTCTCTTTTAAGGATAGGTGTGGTGGGAATTGTGCTGAAACCAAGTGGTTTTCTATATCAGTAAACCATGGAGAGAGTACTGAGATAGAAAACAGATGTTCATCTGGCATTTGGTCATCCACCATTCCTTCTTCACCTGCAGGCAAATTTACTCTAGACAAAAAGTCAGCAACAACATTTTCTTTACCAGGCTTATCAATAATAGTCAAATCAAACTGCTGCAGTAAAAGCAACCATCTAATAATGCGAGCATTTACATCTGGTTGTTCATTAAATATCTAATTGCAACATGATCAGTGTGCACAAAGGCTTGATAGCCTGTGATATAATGTCTAAATTTGTTTAAGGAATGCAGGACAACTAGGAGTTCCTTCTTGGTCACTGTATAGTTTAACTCTACCTTTGACAAGTTTTTGCTTATAAAGTATATGGCATAAGGTAACTTTTCATCAATTTGTCCTAAGGCTGCTCCTATTGCTTTGTTCGAGGCATCTGTGTGAATGTGGAAAGGTAGGGCCCAGTTTGGGCCTCTCAGAATTGGGGCAGTCACGAGCTTGCTCTTCAATGTGTCTAGGGCTTCTTGACAGTTTTCTGACCATAAGAACTCGACATCTTTGCCTAAGAGGCCAAACAAAGGAGAGGCTAGCTTGCTGAAATCTTTAATGAATCTCTTGTAATATCCAGTTAAGCCTAGGAAACTTCTGAGATCTCTCACCTTTTGAGGAGGTGGGACCCTTTGGATGATGGCAATTTTGTTGGGGTCCACCTGCAGTCCTTGCTGAGATATTGCATGACCTAACACGGCCCCTTCAGTCATCAAACATTCACATTTCTCTGGACTGAGTCATAGGTTCATCTCAATACACTTGTCTAGAACTTTTCCTAGGTTAGATAAAGCTTCCTAAAAGTCAGAACCATAAGGAGTAAAATCATCCATGTATATTTCTACTGCATCATGAACCAGTTCAGAAAATATGCTCAATACCGCTCTTTGGAAAGTGGCTGGAGCATTGCATAAACCAAAAGGAAGGACCCAGTATGCAAAGGTACCCCAAGGACAAGTGAAAGTGGTCTTATCTTGGTATTCCGGGCTGATTTGAAACTAATTGTACCCGTTAAACCCATCTAGGAAAGAGAAAAACTTTTTTCCTGCCAGACCGTCTAACACTTGATCTATAAAGGTAAAGGGAAATGGTCCTTTTTGGTGGCTTTGTTCAACGCCCGATAGTCAACATAGATTCTCCACTTACCATTTTTCTTTGGCACTAGCACCAAAGGAGAGAACCATTCACTGTCAGAGATGGGATAGATGAATCCTGCATCAAGCAATTTCTGTAGTTCTTCCTTAACAATATCTTTAAGTGTTGGATTCATCCTCCTTTGAGGCTACCTGACTGGCTTGCAATCCTCTTTGATGTATATATGATGAGTGCATACTGAAGGGTGCACTCCCTTCATCTCCTTATAACTCTAGGCGAAGGCATCTAGGTGTTTTCTCAGCAGGCTACACAGTTCCTTCTCCTGGGAAGTGGATAGGGATGGATTGATTTTCAAGGTTCTTTCTGGGCCGAACTCTATATTCTTAACACGGAGAGGAGTGAAGTTGGCCGCATAGAGATCAGTTGAGGGGTTTTTTTGGGTTTCTCTTACTATGTCCTCTAATGGCGATACACTGGGAGGTGGATTTTGAATCATATTTTCAATCATATCATCCTCATCTTGCGGTTTTTCCCCCATGGAAATTTCTAATGCACAAAGCGGTGTAGAATAGACTTCATCCTCATCTTCCTCCTCCAACTAGAGAGGTAGATCATGTTCTAGCAAGGGTTGGGCAGGAGGATATAGGATTAACTGTTTGGACATGTGCCCATTCTTTATGGTCATGTTCCCAGTTCGACAACTGATGTAGGCATCGGCAGTAGCCAACTAGGGTCTTCCTAGAATGAGAGGATACCCAGTGAGCTTTTCCTTTGGCTAGAGAACTAGGAAATCAGTAGGGTACTCCCAAGAATCAATGGAGATCATCACATCTTCCACAATCCCCTCAGGGGTCATGGTGGAGTGGTCTGCTAGCTGTAGCACGGTCATGGTCTTCCTCAAGGAGCCCTGGAGGTTAAGTTTGAGCATTGTGTCCTTTGTCATCACATTAATGGTAGCTCCCAGATCAATCAAGGTGTGTGCGATCATGGTGCCATTGATGTGGACATCAACAACTGGGCTTCTAGGGTCCAGATATTTTGGACAGATTACCTGCCCTAACATCAAGTCAGACAGTTGCCCTACGACATTGATGGTTGGGGCATCTCTCTTGCACCTTCCTGGATGCTTAAATCACTTCTCTTTCATCAACCTATTGTAGATAGGCACATCTTTTATGGCTTGGAGAAGTGGTATCTTCACAAATAAATGTTTCAATTCTCCCAGGAGTTTAGTTTCTTCTCGGGTAGGTTGGACTGTCATGGATAGTCTCTCAAGAAAGGGTAGAATTGCTTTAGGTTCACTTTCCTCTTTACTCCCTGGGTGGAGGCTGGCTATCTGGGAGAACTTTCTTAGATCGCAAGTTAATTTCCTGAATCTCCACAGCATAAGTTGGGCATGATGGTTCCCCACTATACACTTGCTGAGCCTGTCTGTTGTTCGAGTTCGGATTTGTCTAGGCAGGCATTTGGGGTTGCTTTGGTGGAGCAGGAGGTAAAGGTTGTGGTTGGGTAGGTGGTGGAGGCAAAAGGTGGGAGGAGAGTTGTATTGGGGTCTCCAACCCTGATGAGGTGCATTCCACTGAGGCTGCGACTGAGCATAGGATTGAAATGAATGGGTGGCTAGTTGGGCATGATTTTGATATGTGAAGGACCAAGGAGGAGGCGTGGACTAGGGAGGATGAGTAGGGGGGCCCCAAGAAGGTATGGTAGTGACTTAGTTGGGGTTGTAGTATGCCTGAGATGTCCCTTGCATCCCCTGCTGGTATGGTCTAGGTCCATGCGGCCTCCTTTGGTTTATGTAATAGAGATGTTTAGTGACTCCCTCAACCCCTTGATATACAACTTTAAGTTTGGATAAGGAAGGGCACTTGTTTGTAGAATGATTTTATTCACAGACTGAACAAACCTCTATACAGTTCAATGGGAATTCATTCCTAGGATGCCTCCTGGTGCATCTAGAGCAAAAAATGGCCAAAGCCCTCTTTGCTTCCTCTTGTTTCCTTTTGATATGTAAGGTATCCATTTGCATGGAAAGAGTCTGCAACATCTCACTCTTGAAGTCTTCCAGCATGTTTCCAATTTCTCCTTTAATGGATGAGTTAGAGGAAGAGGTACTGGATATGGGTTGAATCCCCCTACCTTTCTTTCTAGCTGCTCTAGAATGGTTTTTAAAAATAATATTTATGTCCTCATAGGATAGTTGGTAGATGTCTCCCCTGGCCAGTAGATGGAGGGTGTCTAAAAGATCTTCCCAAATTCCTCTGAGCAGGACCAACTTCAGAGACTCAAGGTTAAGTGTACACCCGACCCTTTTGTAACTGAGTTGGAAGCTCTCTTCATAGTCTTCTACGGACTCATCACTTCCTACAGTCATTCGGAAAATTTCTTCTTTGGTACTTTTGGCCTACAATAGTCTCGATACTTGTTGTTAAAGGTTTGCTACATCTGAGCCCAAGTTGTGATGCTGTTGCCAGGGAATCCCATGAACCAGCGTAGTGCTGCATCCTTGAGAGTAGAAGGGAATAGTTTCAACTTTTTCTCATCTTCTACATAGTCATAGGTTCGACAGATAACAACAAACTCGAACAAAAAGGTGTCAGGATCTTCTGTAGTCAGACCATGGAAATGAGGTAGGGCGGAAGGGATTATATTATTCATTTTGGTGTCCCCATTGGTCTCCCGAATGGGAAAGGTACCCTCTATTCTCTCTCCATTCCCCCTAGCATTTCTATTTTCAGCAATTGGCTCCAAAGGAATGTTTTCTTCTTCTTCTTCCCCTATAGGTTCTTCAAATATGTCTTGCTGTTCACCTAAGGGTTCTTCTTGATCACAACTGCCAAAGAAGAGAGAAGGCTGGCTATGTGAAGCAGTGGGGGCGTTGGGAAAATTTTTTCCTGAGTTATCTCTATTCCTACAAGGCATGGAAGGAAATATTTTTGGTTGGTTTTTGTTTTTTTTCCACATTGATAGTACCTGCAAAACTGAAATTGCTTGAACAAAACAAATTGCAACTAACTAAAATGAACTTATTGAAATGAAATTTGCAGAATTGAAGAGGAAAGCAAGGAAATGCAGAACTTGAAGGAAAAGAAATGACTAGTCTACTCTTGCTGAAATGAAATTTGCAGAATTGAAAAGGAAAGCAAGGAAATGCAGAACTGAAGGAAAAGAAAGGACTAGTCTACTTTTGCTGAAATAAACTATTAGCAGAATGTTGAAATAGAAAATAGAAGAAAGCAGTAATCATAAAATACTCTGACGCTTCCCCGGAAACGGCGCCAAAAAGTGGTGAGCACCAGTATTGCAACAATAATGCTGCAACTCCTGGGCTACCTACTTTACTCTTATCAACTCGGTAGTTTGTAACAAATTTGGAAGCGTCGGTGCTGTATGCACAAGTACTAGTTCTTATTGCAGGTTGTCACTTGGTCAGTCGGCGCAAGATCATTAGGAGCTCAAGCCAACTTCTATGGATTCTAGAAGAATTTCTATATGTGATAAAAGAAAAGAAAGATAGATGCTATTCTAATTGCAGAAAGGAGAAAGACTAAAATGTAAAGCAAACCTAGCGAACCCTAATTAACCAAGTAATTCTAATTTTGCAGAAAGCGCTATGAAAACCATGAAAGGAATGCCAATACCTATTCAAGGAAGTAAACAACATATAAATATGCTATTTCTGGAAGTAAATAAGCAAAAGACATATTTTTGGATTTTTATGTATTTTTATGTGAATTTGACATGCATGTAATTTATTGTGTGTGAATGTGGCAGCAAATAGGTGGCGTTGGAGGGTGGCTTTGGGACTTTAGAGGATGTAGGATGGCATGGATGGTTCCTAGGAGGTCTCAGGTGGCCTTCTGGAGGCTTTTCCCACACTCGGCCTTCAAAAGAAAGCCTACAGGAAAATCTACAGGAGGACACAGGAAATGTACAGGAGGAAAACAAGGCCACTATAGGAGGCCCACAGGAGGAGGCCGAGAGAAATTTTCATTGTTTTGAGGGTGTGAGAGTGGGTGGAAAAGGTGGATGAAGGTTGTAATGAGGTGTTAGGGTGCCTAGGGTCTACCAAGAATCAGTAGGAGAGAGGAAGATGATTGGGTTTGCTCAAGGAGAGAGGAAGAAGTTCTATGGAAAATGCAGGAAACTAAGGCAGAATTGAGGTAAGATTTGGGCAACCTGTAGGGAATGGATCAGATGGAGGATGTGATGGCTGATAAGATGGCCTATCACAAGAAGATATTTTCTGCAAAGGAACTGACAGTCAACCAATAAGATCAAACAAGCAATGAAATGAGTGCATATAGAAAAACAGAGTTTTGCATCAAACTAGTCTAAACTATGATCTATGAAAGGAAATGCTGATAAATATTGCAAGAATGGAAAGCATGAAAGAAGAATATTGCAAATAAATAAATGAGCATGATGAAGAAGATCTGAAGCAAAGCAAAGTTGGACTAATAACGTACTAAAAAGCTGCAAACACTAGAAGTCCTATGAATGAGGAAAATCTATGTTTTTGCGGCAACAAGAGG
This sequence comes from Pinus tabuliformis, assembly GCA_031772625.1. Classification (NCBI taxonomy): domain Eukaryota; kingdom Viridiplantae; phylum Streptophyta; class Pinopsida; order Pinales; family Pinaceae; genus Pinus; species Pinus tabuliformis. The sequence goes on from CM062816.1 coordinate 1,206,676,922, forward strand.
GTCTTTGCCTCAAATCATGGTCCCAAAGGGAGGAAGAGAGGCCAAGGCACTATTGCTAGCCTTTTGGATCTTCTCTTTATCACTGCTTAACCTTCTATAGAAAGCACAAATGGAAGCAAGCTACTGAATCATCAAAAGCAACCTATTCTTAACCATAAAAGAAATACATTTAACAGCCACCTAATCTACAAACTGAAATAAAACATACAAATACAAGTGAAGAGGAGCTTGGCTGCTTGGATTGGGCCCTAACCCAAGAGCTTCATCCCTCTGAGGCTTGGCTTCCAAAACTCGAGATAATCATCAGTCATCCTTCACTTGCTCGGCTGCCTTCTAGTGCATGATTTGGCTGCTTGTACTCCGAGCTGAATGAAGGGGAATTCGAAATGAGGAGTAATAAATGAGGGGGATTCCCTACTATAATTCCTCTCCTTTGTCCACTTCGAGTTATTGCTACCATTTTTCCACTGGATCCTTGACTTTGACCTCAAAATTAATTAATAATCTGCATTAAACACATGTTAGACCACATGGCATCATAACTAACTCAACTCACTCCATAAGCATAAATATAATCAGAAAATAATACAATAAGCTAAGAGAATGGTTGATTTGAGTAGGTTAGGAGGTAAAATGAGCCCATATAATTACCCATTTATGAGGCTCATCAGTAATACCTCGGGTTTAGGTGGGTTTCTTTGCTTAGGATGGGTCCTCATTTTCACCAAAATAACTACAATCACTTTCTTTATAATTTCAAATTTAGGCTTATTCTTCTTAGAATGCCTAGGGATGACAACAACCTTTTCTTTACCTTTAGACATTGTGGGGGAACTTTGTTCTATCAAAGCCCTTATAACACCCTCCTCCCACATCTACCCAAGTAACGAGGCTACTATGATTGGATTCGAACTCCTATGTGACCTTAAGGAATTGGAATCAACGAGACACATCAACCAACCTATCCACATCTGAAACAAAACCCTCAGGAGACATATCAACCACTCAGACATCCTATCCCTGGGTCCCACTAATTTTCTGGACATCTTAGAACCCAATCGCTCTCATGCTATATGCAAGAGAGCATACAAAAACCCAAAGTCGCTCTCACAGGCTTACCTGCTAGCGACTAGAGACTAAATTTGTCAGTGTTATGCTAACGACTCTGGGATTTGAGCCATTTCTTCAGGCCCAAAGCCCAGGTCACTACGCAGAATGGAATGATAACTCAAGAACAATAAAAGAATAGGGAAAAAATGATGCAAAAAATTGAACAAGACCTTAATCAGACCCCTACTAGCCATACTAGGCATTTCATAAAACATATCATCAACATGTAACCTACAAGTGTAAACAACAGAATTAAGTGTAGGGATCTCATACTTATCTGAGAATCGCTATGAACCCTTTTTCCCTCATGTCATTTGCTGCATTATCATCTATTATCCCATAGATACATTATCCATTCATTTGTAAGTAAAAACATGCTGAGAGACATACATAGCTGTTGTCATAAAACATACATATAACCAACATAATAGGGACAGAAATATCATAAGTATATCAACCATAAAATCCAGATATACATTAGTACATTTACACATGAAAATCAAGGGAATGAATTTCTCATTAATGAATGCAATAAACCAACTGGAGATGGGACTACCACGTTCCACGCGACCATAGAATGACTGCACCAAATCTCTCTTCATCCATTCACCCCTGTGCCATATTCCAAGCATGAATGTGGGACTCAAACCAAAATAACCAACTAGGGCATACGGAGGCTAAAACAACTCACCCTCATAAATAGAAACCAAGATTTACCGTAATCCATCCGAGATCACTAGGCCAACACAATGAACACATCATAATAGGATTTACCATGATCTCCACCCGATTACTAGGCCAAACAAGCATGGATGACACCAAATTTCTCTGCCTACACCATGAGGAATTTTCTTGTCTGCTAGTCTCTCAGGTGTTATTGCAATCCAAACTCGTATCACAAGGCCCTAAACCGAGACCCACTCTCTAGGCTTTACCGCATATCCAAAACCTGGGATTACTAGGCCCAATGGAGATAAAACCACCTCTTGGATTTACCATATATCATGCCATTCACTGGCAAGGATTCTAGGGCCCACTTGAGACAACATAATACTGGCTTTACCACAACCCACAGTCTGGCTCAGGGGTCACTAGGCCAATGGCTTTACTGTGATCCTGTTGACGGTGCTGGACCCAACAACATGTAAGGGGATCTCCCCGGTAAGAAGTCCCAATTAGACCTCAGACCGTTTGGTGTAGGAGTCCCAGCAGTGGGTTGTATGGTAATGCCTTGACCGTGATTTCACACAGAGGAAAATAAGATGTCCCTGTTGGTAGCAAGGGTGTGACAGCTGCAGTTAGTTAAGGAAGGTGCATGAGAGGTTCTAACAAACTGAAGGTGGGGTGAGTGCGCCCCTTGTAAACCTGTATTAGTACACAGCTTGGAAGGGAACACACGAGTGAAGATGCATCACAAGCTGGAAAGCAAGTTAGTGAGCAATCCAAAGTGATGGTTAAACCAACAACACATTTCAGAAAGATTCATACACACTTATATAGAATAGTCCATACATGAATGCGTGAGCAAACAAATACATATATCATTTAGAGTAAACCATATAGCATAGAATACAATACAACATATGCATGAAACGTGTTGGCTCTATTATATTAAGAAGTGTAAGTTCCAGTCATACAATACATCCATGTCTAACCACTAGTTCTGACAGCGAAATGTTACATCCACAACTGCCTGCTCCTCCAAAGAGATATACTAGCTTTGTGTAGTGGAGAAGCCAAGGTTCATTACAATACTGTCCAAGCTCTCTCCAAGATAGTCTTATCGGAAGCTTGGCCAACCAAAAGCCTTTACAATGAGTTATGAGGTTCTATTTATAGAAAAGGGTGGGGTTACCCTTGACATTCCCCTTTGTGACAGTTCATCTACCCTCATGACTCTTCATCTACTCTATGACTGTTACATCCAACCATCGACACTTGAACTTTCACTTGACAAGACGTTACATTACAATGCACATGTGCCCATGTGAGACAAAATGGCTTGAGAAAGTCATGCAAGACATCACTGACACTTGGTCCATTGTGGTGAGACCAACTCTTTGACATGCTTATGATGGTGAAGGTGATGAGTTGATGCCTAGATTGGTTGTCTGTGATGGTGTGCATGCGCTCAATTGTGACATCTTGCTGAAGCAAAGTCTTGCCTCCGTTGCATCTGGGTGCATTGGTATGGATACTTTTTCCAACTCGTCTGCTAGCATGCGCATGGTATTCTTGGGTGCGGTCGAACTGGAAATACATTGATGCATAGTGTCCGTGCTGATCTTCCAGTGTGTGCTGGTGGTCATGCACATCAATTGTCAACTGCATGTTCAGCTCCAGTCGGACTTGCTTCTTGTCTTTGCCTCGGTCACTGTGCCAAATGGGTTGGATTGCATGTGTGCGCATAAATGACATGCATGTTGCTGAATTCCCTTGCATGTGATCAACAACACTGCTTGCCTTGTCTGCTTCGTGCCAACTGCTAGGATGGATCTATAACTTGTATGGGTGTAGTTTCATCCATTTGTGTATGTTGCACCTCCTACTGTACCTATTCCTACTGCAACTCATTCTCTCTTCTATGCAGCTCTTGTTCTTCTTTGAGTTGCTGCTTCAGCACATGCAACTCCTTCTCTATTCCATTCTCTACCTTCGCGTGATCTTCATGTCGCGTTGTCACCTCTTAGCCCGAGTCTCCAAAGTTTCTTTCATCACAAGTGGATCTGTTTGAGCTTGCAAATTTGTTCCACCTCTATGTCATCAACAAACTTCCTCTTACGTTCGTTGCATCCGGTATGCTGCCTTCTGCTGCTGCTCACTGTGACGCTGATCGCTATGATGCTACTGCCATCTGTCGTGGCGGAAAAAGTCGTTTGTGCGGACACAACTGACCTCCCTAGGAGTCTAAACTCTCTAGCGACAAACAAGACAAAATGGAGTAATCTTTCTCTAAATATACCTTTTAAAACATGAAAACTACAAGTGTTTAGGCTTACCTTATTCCAAAACGCTGTTGTTGTAGTCCGTCCTTGCCGATCCGGATGAGCTCCTCCTTCACATCAATTCCTACAACCACAAACAATCAAACAATTACCAAGCACTTGCATTTCATATAATAAAACATATATTCAACATGCAGACCAAGGAACACATGAAATAACTCATTAACACAAGCTATTGAGAAAAATAAACCAGTTTGTATTAATAACGAAACAAAGAAACTCTTACAACCTGGCCTTGGTGTTGTGCAAGTTCCTCCCAGGGTCCATCAAGGGTTTTCCTCTACTTTGACAAAGCTCACCCACTTCCAAGTAGAATCAAGCAAAGACAATCTCTCCTCACAAGGTTCTAAATGGGAGTCCTAATTCCTGCAGCATTTACCCAAAGAAAATGTATAGCTTCCAACCTCCCCTCCCTCTGGCTCAATGCCTTTATTTATAGTGCTGTAAGGAGGTTATTCAGGTCCACCATCAATGGGATAATCCCCCTCTTTGGGTGGGATAGCTCCCTTATTGATGGGATAAGTTCCTCCTTAATAGGGATACATGAACCAACTGGAGGCGCATCCATTTCATCAAACCGACCTCTAGAAAGTTCTAGAAGTAACCACAAGTAACTTTTTTAAGATGAAACTTGCGCATTTTGCCTTTTACAGAAGGACGCACCTGTCCCTTAACATACAGAGCGTCCAAGGACGCAGCTTTTGTGAACATTGTGAGCGTCCCCGCAGGTAAGGCTAGAGAGAACCTGCGACCCCAGAGATAAACACATTTTTTACAAGACTTTCTCTCTTCTCTGAGTTTGAGATGGATAGCAGAGGCATAAGACTTGCCTAAGAGGGTAGCATGACTGTTGATTTGAGCCATACTAACTGTAAATAGTCATGGTGACATTTTTTAGTGTAACAGATTGCCCCCTAAAGTGCGAAGCCTGGAATAGATTAGGGTTTTGTAATTCTAGGAAGGGTGAAGCGCTTTATCATTTCAAGGATTGTCTTGTGGATGACCTGGTTGGAACCTGCAATTTTGAACACAAAATACATGTATAAGATTATATCATCACTGAGGTAGGCATTCCCATACTCAGATTCAAAACTTTAACTAAAGGACTAACTACTCTGATACAGGAATGATCTTGCAGTACATCATTTTTATAGACTTTTGTAGACACAGTATGGACGCAGCCACCTGTTTATGATTAGTCTACATAGATAATGAATGCAAAACTCCTCGCAGCCTGGATGGTAGAAACTAGATCCAGGGTCTTCACTTCTACTTCCCGAATTGGTACGATTCTAGCCATGTGATTAAATGATTTGATGTCGAACATGTTAGAAACCACTTGATTACCAGTCGATGATGTAAACTGTTAACAAGCGTGAGAGAGACCACCAGTAATGTCAATGGTTCTCAAAGTACCAAGCACAACCCGTGAAATGTGAATAGATGTTTTGATGTCGAACACTTCACGGAATCCTTTGATCGAAAGTCAATGATGTAAACTGACGTCAAAGGCGAGAAACCTGCCATTGATGCATGCAGACTTCAAGGTACTGTCGATTCCTAAGTCATCTTTCTAGATAATGTGTCGATGTCGATAGAAAGCGACCCGTTGCAGGCAAGCCCGCAACACGAAATCATTGTTCAAGTTGAAGAAATGTTGCTGTAAGGACTGACTCAGGGATGGTCAAATGGATGACAAGTATTTTGCAGATGAAAGTTTTGCTTGCAGACCTCTTGAACACATAACGACACGACAGATGGCTTGGTGACGAATAACTCAAAGTTAATCCCCGGAACCCGGTTAAAGACTTTTCAAAGTGGTTTGATCAACTGTGAGGTAAAAGATTTCCCAACCCAGGTGAATGAAACAGTGTCGTGTTCAAGAGTGGTAATAAAGTTTCTTCTGAGACAAAAGGTGACAAATAGGTTCATTCTTCTCTCTTTTCCCCCACCATTTCTGGCAAGTACCTCTTTATTTTTAACAAGCTTGAGGAGGATAACATATGCTTGATTATAAGCTCATCCTTCGGACGAGTCCAACCTAGTTTAAATTCGAACCCTAGGAAGGAGTGGTTCGTTCCTGTTTGTAATTGAACAGGTCCTCTACTGTAAAAGTTTAACGAGCCCAGTATAGGAGAAACTCGGCGTTTTTCAATTTTAGAGAGTCTGAAAAAACAAAAGGAGACTCCACGTTGAACTTTTTCGTACATTTGTGTCCCTCAAGCCCGAAAAAGTATAAAATAATACCTGGGGGAACCGCTTGATCTTGCGACCAAGGAGTACTTTCATAATAGTGTCGTTGACCTGAAAAGTAAAAAGCGATCAAGGACACGTCGTTTTATTTCCTTATCGAGTTTGAAACGACAAAAACCCGGCAATCTTTTCCTGATTTTGCGGTCAGAAAAGAGCTAAAAGGGGACCGTCTTTTAATTCCGTTTTAACGAGTGTAAAAGAAACGCTCGGCGATCTTTTCATGTTTTAGGAGTCAGAAAAGGGCTTAAAAGATGACTCTGATATTTTGTTTGTGAAAAAATGACAATTTCCCTCGAAATCCCTTTGTCCTGCACAAAAGCAACACATTACTCATACCTGTTTAAAATAGGCAAAAATACATCGAAAAATATCTTTTCATGGTAAAAAATGAACTAATTCACCCAAAAAACCTATAAAAAGACCTTTTACCATGTCATTTTTACCGTTTGACTGTTGAGGTTGAAAAAGGAGCTTTTGACAAGAAACTTCCCGTGGTTGCTACGGAAAATCTGACCGTCGGAATCGAACGCCGTCTTATCCAGGTATTTTACACATCCTACTCTGCATTTCTATCCGTTTAGAATCAATTTTTAGGGCTTAGTTTCATTTTTTGGGGGGGGGTTTTGGTTTTGGAATGCGCCTCTCGGCGGACGCAGGTGCCCTTCGGGTGACCCGCGTCCCCCGACTTTTTCTCATACGGGAAAATGGTCGGAAGACGCGGCCCGCCTTCAGGCCAGCCGCGTCCGGGCGCCCTGTGCTACAAAGCCGGGGTGCGTCTTCCGAGAAGTGCGCATTTCAAAACCCCAACTCCCTCAAAAAACTACCAAAAATTCCCAAATCAATTTCTAATTGCTATTTCTGATGTGCAGGGCATTAACCATGTTAGATTGGAGAGAAAGAGAGCATGTAGAGGATGATGAAGCTGCAATAAATCATCAACCTTCCCTGGATGCCCTAAGAGCATGCGGATTATACAAATATTGGACCATACCGGGCATGAGGGGCCAGGTAAGATTCTTGGAATGGCTGGTTGAGCGATGGAACGTTCAAGAACAATGCTTTTACATAGGAGGGCACCAGCTCGAGATAGAGCCCTCGGATGTATACTTTCTCACTGGCTTGCCGAACAGAGGTGAGCAACTTAGTCTTGCGGGGACTAGGCCGGGTGGCCAATCCCTTGATAGTCTCCGCGACGAGTGGTGCACACCTGGGGCTCGCCATTCGAAAGGCATAGAGATAAAACACATCACTCTGCCTGAACTCAAAGTCATAGCGTTCACGGTTACCAGAATTTGCGGCGCGGCCGCTTTACACATTGCTTCCGGATCCCAAATGCGGATGGCAATTGACTGTTACCAAGGCACCATTTTCAACTGGTGTGAAGCTGTGTCGGCTCATATGAAGAGTCAACTGACCAAGGCAAAGAACGGACGACTAAAGACTTTTGGATATGGGCCTCTAGTCGTGAGCTTTGCCTTGGAGAGAGTTCCAATGCTGATCCCTCAGCAACTCACTGTTGATATCTTGGGTCCTCGGGAGCCAAAGCTGATACGATGGGTTGCGGTGATGGCCCGGCATCCTGACGAGGGTGCGACAGTGGTTCGATTCTCAGATAGTTACTTTCGCTGGTTAGAGGACCAGGTTTTTTCGATACAGGACTTTCCGTATGCCGGAGTGGATTTTAGAGGTGATCCGGACATGGTTCTTCCACAGGGAGAACAATGGGACGACAGAGGTACTTTTATTTTCACAAGTTTTCTAATTATGTATTTTTTATTTTTCATATATATCGTCTCAAAACTAACAGTAAAACTTTCAAAATGCAGATGTTGGTCCACAGCGTCCAGCCAACCTCCGGCCTTTTGATAGACTACATCCAGCTGCACCGGTACCGGCCCCACAGGACGCGGCTGCAGAAGTACTAGCTGAGTTGGAGCATGATCTAGAGCGTCTCACGGCAGATATACCTGAGACTACTATGGACGACATTCCTACCAGGCTTCAGCGCTTCGTAGTCGCGGTCCCTGGACCGTTTAGGAGATTTTTGCGTAAGGTAGCCCGCGCAGTGGTGTCATACAGAGAGCACCACCAGTGATTGACTAGTCACTTTTGTAGTCACATGTGACATTTTGACTTTTTGTACTATCATTTTGCCGATCATAAGGTGTTTTCAACCTATGATCGAAGACGATGTATATATTTTTGACACACTTCTATCTATATATATCACTATTACCGGCTTTTCTTGTTTAACATATGTGATGAAATGTTTTTTTAAATTTACTTGCATGATTATTGTAAATGTCTGTCCAACATTCGAGAAGCAATTGCATCTGCTAATGTATTCAAAGACCTTGGAATATGTTGATATTCAATGTAATCAAATTCACGTTCCAAGAGACGCACTCTCAAAAACAACCTTAATAACACAGAATTCCTAATGGCATAAACTCTACTAAGCTGTAATACAACAAGTTCAGAATCTAACCTCACTATCAAACGTCGAATTCCAAATGAAATAGATTCGGATAATAATTCAATCACTGCACTGTATTCTGCAATGTTGTTCGTTGTTTGACCGAGGCTTACCCCATGCATAGAAACTAACTCGTCAGAGGGCGAATAGATAACCCAAGCTGCGGAAGAGATATTCCGTGTACTACGACAAGCACCATCAGCAAATCCAATGTATGTTTGGAGAGGCGTCGACATCTGCAATATCAAGAGTAAAACCAAGATAAGCCAGAATAACGACGAAAAACCACACTCTCTAAGCTAAGCACACTGACTAAACTAACACACTTGCTAGCTAGAAAGAAAATCTAACCTATCTAAAAATTTCTCCATACCCATCATTTAAGCATAATACCTCTTTAGGTAAAGTCCATTTCTGGGTTTACCCAAAGAGTCCCCATCAAAGTCAACTAGCTCATAAGCCCCTTTTGCTAGCTTTCGCTTTACAATGTAGGGCCCATGCCACATGGGAACGAATTTTCCGGCACCTAGCTTATCGTTAGCTTGATCATATAATAGTACTAGGTCTCCTTCCGAAAAACTTCGAGGGGTTACATTTCTATCATACTGAGCTTTCATTCGTTTTGCGTGAGTCTCGATTGCCAATGTAGCGTCACGTCGAGTCTCATCTAATTTAGCCAAGTACAATAAACGTTTCTCCTCTTCGGAAGTAGCTGGAAGTAATTCGACAGCCATTTGAAGTGATGGGATTTCGCATTCAATGGGTAACACAGCTTCCAAGCCATAAACTAGCTGGAAAGGAGTGAACCCTGTTGAATTTTTCACTGAGGTTCGGTATGCCCATAGCGCTGAAAATAACATGTTGTGCCAATTCGACCGATGAACACCAATGGTTCGTCGGATCATGATAACTAGAACTTTGTTGATAGACTCAACCAAACCATTGGCTTGCGGATAATAAGGAGTAGAGCTATCGTGGCGCAAACCAAGCTGGCTTGTAAGCTCAGTCATCATGACGTTTCGAAAATGGCTCCCATGGTCAGTAATGATTGCTTGTGGGACACCAAACCTAGTTATGATATGATTGAATACGAAAACTGCAGCTGTTTTGCCGCTTGCGTCGAATGTAGGCATCGCCTCGGCCCACTTAGTAAAATAATCAACCGCAAGGATGATATACGCATGCCCCCCGGCCGAGTGAGGGTTACAAGTAATAAAGTCGATACCCCATTTGGCGAATGGACCAACGGCAATTATAGGGTGGAGAGGAGCAGGTGGAGCGCGCATCTTGCGATCAAACACTTGACAGTTGTGGCACTTCCTGACTGCAATGATACAATCCTTAAACATAGACGGCCAGAAATAGCCAGCGCGCAACACCTTCTGAGCTGTGGCATACCCAGACATATGACCGCCACATGCTCCAGAGTGACAATCATTCAAAACCCTCTCAGCCTCTTCGTGAGTTAAACAACGTCGAAAAACTAGGTCTGCCCCCCGGCGATAAAGTGTATCTCCAATAATTTTGTATGGCTGGGATTGAAACCGAATTTTTCGACGTTCCGCTTTGGAAGCTTCAGGCCGAAAGGTTTGGGTTTGGAGATAGATGATTATATCCCCGTACCACGGATCTAACGTACTGATAAGAAACAAAGATTCGTCCGCAATGGACTCCTCTGCCACAGTCTCTGTGTCAGCACTCGGGAAATCACACATCAATTCCGCAAAAACTAAGGATTTCTTAGACTTGGACTTCTCGAACTCCAAGTCGAACTCTTGCAGGATGACGATCCATTTAGAGTACTTGCCCCCTAGCAGTTGTTTTGTCAAAATGTAAATCATAGGGTTGCAATCCGAAATAACTGTAGTTTTACGGAGAAGAATGTAGTGACGAAAACGCTGGACAGCTTGAACGGCTGCCAGGGCCAATTTCTCCACATGCGAATATTTTAGCTCAGTGGGATTCAAGGTCCTACTAAGATAATATATCACATGCTCCGCTCCGAATTCATCTTCTTGAACTAACACCATTCCAATGGTGGAATGCGAAGCTGCGAGGTATAAGAAGTAGTCCTGGTTGTAGTTGGGAGGATGCAACAACGGTGCATGGGTCAACGCGTGTTTAAGTGCATCAAAAGATTGTTGGGCAATCTCGTCCCAAAAGAATTGTGCGTTCTGTTTCAACAACCGTGTAAAACCTTTAGTGACCTCGGCGTAGTTTGGGATGAATCGGCGTAAAAAATTCGCTTTCCCTTGCAAACTTTGGAGTTGGCGCAAACTCGAAGGAGGAGGCAATTTGATGATAGCCTCGACTTTCGAGGGATCGACGCGAATGCCGGCTTTTGAAACAACAAATCCCAGTAATCGACCTGTTTCTATACAGAAAACACACTTGTGGGGATTCAACCGAATTCGATAATGCCTACACCTCATAAAGATTGCTCGTAGGTGGACAAGGTGATCAGCTCGATGTAAAGAATGAGCAGGCAAATCATCGAGATAGGGTTGCACAATGTGCTTGATGTCATGAAATGCATAAGACATCGCCCGTTGAAAAGTAGCCCCGGCATTCTTAAGCCCAAAAGGTAATTTGCAATAAGCAAATGTCCCCCATGGACAAATGAATGCCGTTTTTGGTTGGTCGGCAGGTAGAATATTGATTTGATTATAGCCCGAGAAACCATCCATGAAGGAAAACATTGCACTTTCGGCACAATCATCAATAATTTGATCGATATAAGGCGTAGGATAGTTGTCTTTTGGACAAGCTCGATTTATATCCCTATAGTCGATACAGATTCTTATTGTTCCTTGTTTCTTATTGACCGGAACAATATTCGATACCCAATCCGTTAACGGGATCGGATAAATGAAACCTGCTTTCAACAGCTTTTCGACTTCTGCTTTAATCGCAGCCGCTTTTCGAGGGTGAATTTGACGCAACCGTTGCCGGACGGGTTTAGCATCCGGGTAGGTCTTTATTTCATGAACAACAATGGCAGGATCAATTCCCGGCATTTCCTCGTAAGACCAGGCAAACACGTCGCGGAATTCTTGGAATAGGGCCTTGTAAGTTTGGATTTCTTCTTCAGTACATGCGGCACCTATATGAATGTTTTCCTCGATTCCGGGCTTCACTGAAATATCAATGGGAATAGTACGAGAAATATTCCCTAAATTCAACTCTGAATCAGAATGTTTCGTTGGATCCTGAGCGTCTTTGACATATTCAGCGGTAAAGATAGATGAAAAATCATTTTCAAATGCATGATCCTTAGGTAAAAACGAAGATCTGTGATGGAGATCTCCCCATGGTAGATCGTCTACACTTAGGATTTCGCGAAGTTGTTCGTCAGATGACACGACTTCGGGAAACGTTATCCGTTCTAAGGGTGAGGTGAAAAGTGACTCTTCACTGACCACATTCATTTGGTCGACTTCGGTTGAATGAAAGTTGGTAAAAGACATGAGAGCTTCATAAGCAATTTCATACGGACTCAAAGGCATAGCATTACCGAGTGAGTCTATCTCAGAGTCAGATGGGACGAACCAAGGGTCATCATAAATAATGTTTTCTGATGTAATCATATGAATTGTTGCAAACGAAGGATCTGCGCTGAGTGGAGGGAGAGGAAAAGTTCCCAGTAAACCGGAATCCTTAACTAAACCTACACCAACGTCCCTATAAGGGATTGTCGTCTTACCGACATGCTGGATACTCTCTGAAGAGGCTGGGTCGGATGAAAAGTATGTCAGCTGATCAATTGTCACGATCTTACCGTTGTGTGGAAACTTAATTACTCTGAAGACCGATGAAACGACCGCTGTCATAGCATATGACCAACTTCGACCCAAAAGAAGGTTGTAGTCTAGAGGGGCATCAACCACTTCCACATCCAGACTAACGGTTTTACCTTCAACCCCTATAGGCAATTCTTGTAGAATACCAAACGGACGGAACCCACGGCCATCAAAGGCCTTAAGGATGGTGGGGGATTGGTTCAACGAAGGAGAACCAAGCGATCTCCAACATTGAATCGACATAATACACGTAGAAGCTCCCTCATCAATCACAGTCCGATGAATAGGCCTGTTTTTGACTATCACTGGAATTTGGAAAGCCATTTGATGGGGGAGACGTGGCGTACTATTTTCTAGATCAAAGATCATGAGGTTCGGGTCCTGAACATCGACAGCTCCGATAGCCGACAAAAGCAATTTCCGTTGTGCTGGGCATGATTGCAGCACTTCGAGTGCCGACATTGCTGAAGGTGAAACAGCTAAGTCTTCAACAATGTTGTAATTCTGGGCTGCTCTCGCATGTGGATTGAAAGCAGACCTTCGAAGTACACCCTTGGCGGGCGGCTTAATCACTAAGTCTGGGTTAGGTTTTTCGATCTGTAGTGGATCGGAACCAGGAGCTGAGGTTGATGGGTTAGAGTGAGAAGATTCTGCTTCCTTACCATCAACAGGAGCCTTACTACCATAATCTTGCGATCGAGTCGCAATCCTCACATGAGACATCATCAAAATGGGTTCTTCACTGGCATTCGAAGAAGAACCTATCATCTTATTCTCCTGCTCCGGAAATGGATTCTTTAACACAGCAGGAGTGGAAGAACCTTTGACTATTTTCACAACCTCGGCCCGATGAGGGCAATCTCTCGTAAAATGATCCTCTTCACAAATAAGACAAGGATATCGAGGTTTGCGTTTTTCGTCATTGGTTTCCGACTTTTCAGTTTTCTCCTTTGGAGCCTTGTCTGCTTTAGCCTTCTTCTTTCCTTTCTTCTTTCCACCGTTTTTTGATTTGGCCGTAGATGACTCTACAGCGTGAATGTCGGCGGTGAGTTCAGGAGAAGACTCTCCTGTCGGAGAATCAGGCAAAGTGATAATTGGAGTAGTTGAAGCCTTGGAAGACTTCTTCTTGCTCTTCGTAGTCACGATACTAATCATACCATCAGCGGCATGAGATCCCGAAGGAGCAGCAGCGATTTGATTCGACTTTGGAAGATCCGGAATCTTCTCGTGTAACGTACCCGACTGAGTGTAAACTAAGTCAAGGTATTGTGCCTGAGCAATGACTTGCTCCTCAGTAACTACTCCGGCCTTAGCTACATCTTCAGTAATCTTCGGTAATAATGATTTGACAAACCATTCAGCTAAGATTTGGTCCGGGATAAAAACTTTCACTAATCTCCTTCGACGTCTCCACTCATGGATGTGATCAGAAATATACGTGGACGTCGATTGTTTTAGTGAAGTTAATAATTCCGTGCCGTTATCGTATCTGACTGGCAACTGAAAGTGAGTTAAGAACGAGGTAGCTAACTGGCTAAAGTTGTAAAAAGAGGCCCGTGGCAACTCAATGTACCACTTGGCCGCGAGACCAATGAGTGTACGCTAGAAAAGACGTAAGCGGATGGAATCATCTGAGATAGAATTCGAAGCACACCAGAGGTGGTAAGTCATCACATGATTGGACGGATCCTCTCCAGACTTACCTTCGAACTTGGGTATATCGCTGGGCAACTTATTTGGCATTGGCGGCCAGAACTGAAGATATTGAATTGGATCGTTCGTTAGGCGCGTCAAGTCGGGTAAATCCAAAGTTGCAATAAACGGTAACTGCCGGTTAGGATCTCTAAAACTCTGGGTCACAATACCAGCCCCAGGAGGAGGATATCCAGGATAACTAGGAACAGGAGTCGCATTTGGGATATTATATCCTCCTGGAAAACCAGGATTAACCGGACCGTACTGGGGTTGTTGAGGTTGTTGATAAGTGTACCCAGGATACGGTTGATACTGGTAAACCGGTTGTTGGACAGCTTGCCCAGGTTGGTACTGTCCCTGGTACGGAGGTTGAACAAATTGAGGTTGAGTAGTGACAACCGTACTTATACCAGGCTGACCTATAGGCATCTGGACCGTGGTTTGAATCGTAGATCCAGACAACGGTAAAGATGTCTGAGGTGTGGTAACAGGGACAGTAGAAGCTGGAGCCGTCGATACTCCAGAAGTAAGTATGGTAGATGTAGCGATAGTTGCGGCAGCCGTTTGAGATGGAGTACTAGGTGCAATTGACGGCTGAGTAACTACCGAAGCTACAGAGGTTTGAACATTTGGCTGGACGGGTTGCGGTTGCTGGGTTGGACCAGAAACTACGGGTTGTCCAGCTTGAGGAACCATCTGTACACTTGGCTGCAACACCTGTTGACCCTGTGATGGATCCCACACTAACATTCCAGGGTATTGACCCGTGACAGGTTGAGGATACTGAGATCCATAACCAGATTGAGGGTAGGATTGATAATTGTAAGGTGCAGTTCCCATACTTGGAACATATGACTGACCTTGAGGCGGTTGATAACCTTGACTTGAGTATTGACCTTGAGGTTGATAACCTTGAGGTAAATACTGATACTGGGGTTGACCTTGACCTTGAGGTTGGTACCCTTGAGGTTGATAACCTTGGGGTTGATACCCTTGAGGTTGCCATCCTTGGGGTTGCCATCCTTGAGGTTGATATTGATACTGAGGTTGACCTTGGGGTACATATTGAGGCTGAGGTTGACCTTGAGGCAAGTATTGCACCATAGGTACATACTGACTTTGAGGTTGCCCCCCAGACACGATTTGTGTACCTTGAGGTTGCCCCCCAGGCGTTAACTGCGGTTGCCCCCCAGGCGGTAATTGGCCACCTTGAGGTTGGGAAACGGGAACTGAACCTGACATCATGTAAATGTCTCCTACACCCAATGGTATATTACCACTGTTTCCAGCAAATAACCCATGATCAACGGGTTGAGGAGATGCCCCCGCAAAGGTACCAGAAAGTGACTGATACCCAGTGGGAACAGAAGGACCGCCGTGTAAAAAAGATTCAGGACTTTGTGTAAACACGGACGACTGACCAGACATATTTACAGGAGTATGAATACCTCCAGGTGGAAAAGGAGTACGAGGTGTAGAAAAACCTACTGAGTTGTCTAAAAAATTGGTTAACTCAAGGTACCAAGAAGTACTTCTAGGAGGACTGTAAAAGATGGATTCACGCTCCCTTAGATCAATAGTAAGTTGACCTTCAAGGTGAGAGACACCTATATCTTCTTCTGGAGCAAGTTCTTCTATAGCAATCAAACCAGAAGGTAGATTTTCGGTGATAATTCTTTCTATTCTCGGTGAATCAGGGACACTAGAAGTTGGAGTAACAGGTTCGGAAATTTCAGGTTCTTCGCCTGTTTCACTGGCAGATGAAAAACTACCAGCAAGCTCGGAAACTGTAACAGTTTCGGGATTGTAACCTGTTTCTAAACTTTGGTAATCTGGATGGACTACCAAGGAAGATTCTCCCTCTTCAGGTGAACCTACTCTACTGTCACTAGGAGGAGTTACAAGGACCTTTAACCCTTCGTACTGACCCGGAATGTCTTCAGGAGATTCACCCCGCGATTTACGGAGTTTTCTTAACAAATCTATTCCGGTAACAATCTCAGGAGACTTGCCCCGAAGTCGACGGGACTGTCTCGGTAATTCCGCCACAATTAAATATTTTTAACTACAACACACGAAAACAAAGTAAAAATTTCAAATCAAACCACCTAAAGTCTTCTAAAGAAGCAAACAAATTTGAAGCACACGCCTAAATAATCTAGAGCGTCAAACCAAACACAAACAGTAGTCTTCCGGACCAAAAGCGCTAGTTGGTGATTAGGCCCAACCTCGCAGGATTCAGTACAGAAATGGCGGGTGGAACAGTTACCCCGGCAACCTGCTTAATGAATAGACCGGCACAAGTTCCTCCACTTTAACCGTCTCGAAGTGAAGTGAACCCCCGGAAAATCCAAGTGAGTATAACCGACGTCTGCTCCAGGTACAGTGGGACCTTCCCTCCACCGTCACCTCGGTAGAACCCTAAAGATTATGGTCACTAAAGTTACCAATCACAACAATTACACCTGGGGGAACAGTCTAAACTCCGACAGCACGCAAGGGCAGAGTAACAAGCTCAATCCCCTTACCGGCTCCTTGACAATAATCCAAGGTTTACCGATAAGTGACCCCTGGCTCCTCGACAATGGTTAATCCGAGGTTTACCGTTTGTAATACGTACTGTCTGGCGTCGTTCCCAACGAGGGGGGAATGATCCCCTCACTGGTTCGGACACGAGCTCGTGCTTCTCCTTTAAGAGGAGCTTTCCCAGAGTGCAACTGAAACAATTGGATTTAATCTACTCAAGATAAACTATCTGTTTGGTTTTGTAGTCTTGGAGAGTTAAGTACTCACCTACTCCAAGACCCTAGCCTAAGCTATGTTGGTGTTTCAGAGCCCTAGAAAAATAAAAAATTACTAGATTGATTTTAATTTAAGCGTTACTTTTAAGGTTGTTTCTTAAGTCAAAAGGTGATGGAAGTGAAACCAGTGGTGTGTTGACTCGACTCGAAACCACTACAAAATGCACCTAGGATGATTTACCCACTACTTTACTTTTTCAATGAATTGCTTAACTAAAAAGTTGAGAGAATGCAATCTTTATAAAAGCAACTTCTTAATTGAAGATAATCAAAGAAACAATTCGTTTGTCTTTTCAAAGCATAAAAAACATGACCGCTCTTTACATGCACGAAAAAACTCTTTTTCTCTTTCAAAAACAAAAAGCTACTTGAAACAAGACTTTTAAAGAAGATGTTTTTGTATTTTTCTTTTAATAAAGCAAATAAATCTAAGGTAACAAAAATCAATCTTAACAACTATTAAAATCTACGAAAATTCACTCATAAACAAACTAAAAGGTAAATTTACTCTAAGCAATCTTAACGAGGCCAAAACCAACAATGATTATTCTAAGGTGTTTTACTTGATCACAATCAAATCAAGGACTAGCTTATTGCAGAACCAAAAACTAGCCAAAACAAAACTCTAATCTTTTTGTTCTTTTGTAAAATGGAAATCAACACTTTATAAACAAGTAATTCGAAATTTGACCCAAAACAACTTAAATGGCAAGTTGCTCACACAAGGAGACTTTACGACAGGCCCGACTTCTAAGAAGGCTGACAAACCAGAGAGATCTAAGGCTGGACAACTTTCTACCGTCAAAGTCACTACAGGACCTATGCAAAAATCAAACCCTAGGCCTAAACTTCGTTGAAATCCACTAAAACACTCAAAGCTCACAAAACAAGTTCAGGTGAAAATTTTTGACAGGGTACTAAAGGATCTGGGCAGAAAACACTAAGAAAAATCAAAATCTAAAAGCAATTAAAGCAAAAAATGGAATTTTCCTAAATTTTACAGGAAGACGCAGGCAACCCGTTATAACAGGCGCGGGCCCGCTCTGTGCAAACGGCAACAGCGCGTCCAAAGACGCACTGTGTAGTACTCAGAGGGTGCGTCCTTCTGGAAAAGTTAAGAAAAACCAAATCTAACTAAATCTAAAGCTAAGCCACCCAAATACTAATTCTCACAGTCAAAAACCAGAAAATAAAAATGATTTTCTCAGAGCAAAGTTCACACAAAGGAAAAGACTTTCTCATTAATGGATTCCCCAGCGGAGTCGCCAATTTGTCGTGGCGGAAAAAGTCGTTTGTGCGGACACAACTGACCTCCCTAGGAGTCTAAACTCTCTAGCGACAAACAAGACAAAATGGAGTAATCTTTCTCTAAATATACCTTTTAAAACATGAAAACTACAAGTGTTTAGGCTTACCTTATTCCAAAACGCTGTTGTTGTAGTCCGTCCTTGCCG
This sequence comes from Pinus tabuliformis, assembly GCA_031772625.1. Classification (NCBI taxonomy): domain Eukaryota; kingdom Viridiplantae; phylum Streptophyta; class Pinopsida; order Pinales; family Pinaceae; genus Pinus; species Pinus tabuliformis. The sequence goes on from CM062816.1 coordinate 1,206,695,516, forward strand.
ATCCGGATGAGCTCCTCCTTCACATCAATTCCTGCGACCACAAACAATCAAACAATTACCAAGCACTTGCATTTCATATAATAAAACATATATTCAACATGCAGACCAAGGAACACATGAAATAACTCATTAACACAAGCTATTGAGAAAAATAAACCAGTTTGTATTAATAACGAAACAAAGAAACTCTTACAACCTGGCCTTGGTGTTGTGCAAGTTCCTCCCAGGGTCCATCAAGGGTTTTCCTCTACTTTGACAAAGCTCACCCACTTCCAAGTAGAATCAAGCAAAGACAATCTCTTCTCACAAGGTTCTAAATGGGAGTCCTAATTCCTGCAGCATTTACCCAAAGAAAATGTATAGCTTCCAACCTCCCCTCCCTCTGGCTCAATGCCTTTATTTATAGTGCTGTAAGGAGGTTATTCAGGTCCACCATCAATGGGATAATCCCCCTCTTTGGGTGGGATAGCTCCCTTATTGATGGGATAAGTTCCTCCTTAATAGGGATACATGAACCAACTGGAGGCGCATCCATTTCATCAAACCGACCTCTAGAAAGTTCTAGAAGTAACCACACGTAACTTTTTTAAGATGAAACTTGCGCATTTTGCCTTTTACAGAAGGACGCACCTGTCCCTTAACATACAGAGCGTCCAAGGACGCAGCTTTTGTGAACATTGTGAGCGTCCCCGCAGGTAAGGCTAGAGAGAACCTGCGACCCCAGAGATAAACACATTTTTTACAAGACTTTCTCTCTTCTCTGAGTTTGAGATGGATAGCAGAGGCATAAGACTTGCCTAAGAGGGTAGCATGACTGTTGATTTGAGCCATACTAACTGTAAATAGTCATGGTGACATTTTTTAGTGTAACACCATCTTATCTTGATGTCCTTGTCTATAGAAAACTTGATGTCTTTATAGGTAGGAAAGCTCATAGACACTGGCTTGGCTGCAACCCACGTTGTGCTCTCAAAGGTGTCCTTTGACTATGCTCTCCTAAAGGCCATTGTACTTATGCTGTTGAGAGGCAGATGGATACCTACGATACCTGGAGACATGGCAACACTCATGGCAAGCAATCTGTCTGTTGAAAACCAAAACCAAAACGAACTTGAAAACTGACTTGCAACATACTTGTGTCACTGATCATGAAGGTCACGCAATTTCCGCCGGGAGGTCAGGAGACTGACTGCCAAAACTGTGTAAGGCATAGTCTGGGCTATCAGGAGGCTGAATGAATGCTAGAACTACGCAATGCACAGTCCAGCCTGGCTTGCTAAGGACTAAAACTGCACAATGCACAATTTCAGTCAGCAGTGACATGCAACTAGCAAACTGCATTGCACAGTTTCTGGGGCCAATCGGACACTGCCTCCAAGAATTGCGCAATGCAAGCCTGGAGGTCAGTGCTTGGCTAGACTTGTGCAATTTCTGGAGGGAAGGAAGAGCTTTCGCTTCCAGAAATGCGTAGTGCTAGCCGGGAAAGGCACGGTTCGGGCCAAGGCAGCCCAATCCGACTGATGGGTGACTGAAAACATGAGAAGTGTGAAAGCATGATGGGATGACTGCAAAAAAGAGTGAATGATCATTCATGCAAACAATAAGTTTAGGATTCACAAAATAGGAAAGCATGCATGTGTGTGAAGCAAGTCGCCGCAACGGTGACTGTCTGTGCAAAAACAATTTCATGCATGCGACAACAGTGAGATGTTAAAAAAAAATGAAACGGTGCTAGTACAAGCTAGTATGTATCAAAACGACAACAAGCTCTCATTTAAATCAAGCAGACAACATTCATACAAAGCAAAACACAAAAAGTGCCAGAATCGTAGTGCAAGTCATGAGCAACGGGCTTACCCCAAGACAACTGAGCTGAATGTGCCGATGAATCCTAGATGCAATGTGGGATGCCAGAGCTGCAAGGTTGATGTGAGGAATGAGCTCTGCAATGCCCAATTGATGATTTTTGATAAGATCGAGGTTGTGACGTGCATGCCACAAATCTAGAAAAAGTGACACTTGGTAGGAGGTTTCTGAGATGATCCTTGCATGTAACCTCCAGCTGCTAAAAATAGATCCCTGAATCAAGGGATTCCTTTGCATGGTGCCTTTTGAGGAGAAATCCATGCATGAAAATCATTTTTGTTCAGTTTCGGAGGGAACTGGTCAACTCAACTACATATGCAATAGTCTGCTTAACTAGGAGGAAAAAATGCGCAATTCTGGGAGGGAGCTAGGCTGACTGCCCAGAGAGATTGCACAATTTTTGGGTAGAGCAGCTGATCGCTGCCCAGAATTTCCTAATTTATGGGTTGGGCAACCCCGCTGGGAGGAATTGAGCAATTTTCTCAGTGAACAGTGACATGCAGATTTGCGTAATTCTGGAGCCCAGCAGGCTGCCAGACATAATTGCGCAATTTCTGGAGGGAAGGCTGGTTTCGCTCTAGAATTGTGCAATTTCTTGAGGGAACTGCTCAGCCTACAGTTGGACCAAGTCCGGTGAAACAACCTGTGAGGGGGATGCAACAAGCTTTGAAGAACATGCTGTCATTCTGCAAGAAAATCATTGAAGCTTGTGTACTTGACCAGACAAGACATGCTGCTTTGAAAGGTTTGTAGGGAGGCTCCAAAATGAAGCTAAGGAAAAATTTTGGAGGGTGGTTGTAGCCGCTACAACACTTGGCAACACACTGGTAGAACTCCAGCTCTTTGAATGGACCTTGTTCATGAAAAGCAAGTCTAAAGCCTTCGGAAGTATTTTTCAGTTCTCAGTTCCTCTTGGCTTCCACATTACTTGATTGTAAGATGTAGCATCTGCCAAGCCCTTGGTTGGTTGACACACATTCCAAGCCTATCCAACACATTTGTTTCAATTTGGGTTGAGGAGTATATGATGCACAAGAAGTATAGTCGTAAGAGCCTTAGTTTCATCTCTAGTGTTGCTCCACTACCAGCAGGCCTGGACAGTACCCCAACGGAGTCACGCAGGAACAAAAGCATGGCTCCGCTACCAGCGAGCTTGGTCAATACCCCGACAGAGTTACTTGCATCACCTCTCTACGTAGGAAGCCTTTCTCTTCTTTTGCCTTATTCATTTTTCATTTTTTTCAAACTTTTTTCACTTTTTCATTTTTCATCTTCATAACTATGCATAACACTTATTCATTTCAGAGGCGGAAGAGGGATATCAGATTATTGAGAGCAGAAGAGGTTATTCCTTCAGAGAAGTAATTTATGTATAGCTCTGATGTTCTTGTTAAGGTTTTCCCCCTGACCTTACTCTACTTGACTGAGCTGACAAGGATTAACCCAAAAACAACCGACTGGATAGGTGATGCTAGTTAGCGCGCAAGCATTGTGTTTTCACCAAGGTTCACTTCAAACAATACGTATTTTCCATTGATGTATCATGGACTGAAGACAACGAGTTCTTACATAAGAGAGCGGAAAACAGATAACCAAATGCTGATAGTTGTACAAGTCCATGTGAAACTAACCTACGGACAATAACAAGAAAACAAACCAAAAAGCAAAGCAAGAAGTAGAAGCAAATGTGGAAGCAAAGCGAGTAAGCAAACAAACAAGAAAGAAAACAAACACACAAAGAAAGAAGAAAACATGCATGCAATCAAAGAACTCAAAATTCAAACACTACTCCTACTCCTAAGCTAACAATGCATGGGTCGTCTCACGAGAAGTGATACTTCCAATGTAGCCACCGACACATTGGTTGACCCATGTCGGTGACTGCATGGTTCGCGAACAACACAACTATGTGAACCAACAGATGTGAAATATAAAACAATGAAGACATACACATTCCAAGCTTACAAGCGTCCACTTAACAAAAATGAGTGAAAGCACATGACATGCACTATGTGGACTTGCCATGGTGTTGAGCTACACTACATGCAGATGTTGAGTGTATGCATTCTATTGACTGTGACATGCAAGCAAACATGAGAAAGGTGGACCACTTACATTGTGCATATGTGCTTGCTGTGAAAGATTCCTCCAATGAATGAGCGATAGGATCGTGTAATTCGAGTGGAGGAAGTGAAATCTCAGTGTTTGGTTGATATTTAATGCAAAGCAAAGAGTTATGAGGAGCCTTACGCATTTTAACAATTTCCTGATCGGAAGTGAAAACAACCTCAAGACAACGAGGGCCTGACATAACCATAAGCTCCTGTTGAAGTGCCTCGACAGTCTACGGGGTTTCGACTTCGTCGACAGATAGATCATCATAGACCAATGTCTTAGACAGATTAACAATGATTGAATCAACATCGTGATCGAATGAGGAAGTGGAGAGATCACGACAACCAAGATAAAAAAATTTAGGATGTTTGTCGGCATCCTCATGATTTGATGAATCGTGCAGAGGGGTAGATGAGAAGAAAATATGTTCACCCTCTGTGTTTTTAGAAATGACAGATGACAGATTGGACAGATTTTTAAAGGAAGATGTGTCCTCTCCGCACTGCAATGATAGACTGACATCTGATGTTTCCTGTGAATGATCGGAGTAGAAACATCCAAAAATGGGTTTTCACAGGGGAAATCAGCAGTGGAAGAATCACAAGGGATTTTAGGATGAAGCAGATGAGGCGCGGCTGGAAGGGAGTCATCCTTCACCGCGGGTTCTTCTTTAGATTCTCTCACACGCTCATCATGAATGATGGCGCAGGTTGGCTGCGTAACACAATCTCCATCAACAACTTGATCCTCATTCACATCTGGTGAGGAGTCAAGAATGGAAGAACACAAGACAATACAATCTAGAGGATCAACATAATGTGGGGATGGAGGTCGAGGGAATGAATCCACGTGACAACCAACAGGTTTGCAAGCCAAATCTATGCAAATATCAAGAGCAGGTGGGGTGGGCGGATGTGACAGTTCAACAGATGTGTGTGCATGATCCCTCACATCACTCCACGGTGGTGGAGCTATTTGATGAGGTGAAGGCAGACAATCACTTGTGACAACAACTGTGCCTGCCTGTGATTGTCCAACTCCATCATCGAAGTGTGCTGAGCGGGGTTCATATATGTGAAGAAGATACTCAAATATTCCATAAATAAATTCCCAATCAATTTCATCTTCGGGTAATCGGTATGCAATATTACAAAAGCATTTGTAAAACTGATCAACGGATTCATCGAGTGCTTTTCGTAATTTCAGAATTTCTTGATCGAGTGCTTTATGGTTAAAGTGATTGAAAACACGGTATATCTCTGCGACCAGACGAGCAAGAGAATGAATAGATTTTTTGGGCAGCATGGCATAGCAGTGCATGGGGTGCCCTTGAAGCATGTAGGCGAACAATGCGTAGGTCATGTACTCTTCAAAGATTCCATGTCTTTTGCATGAGCCTACAAAGCTGATCGCGTGCCTAACCAAGGCTATGTAGCCTCCACCATCAAATGTTTTATGTGACAAGTTATCTAAGAGATTTTTCGAGATAATGAAGTTGTTTCCATAAGACATACACTCCGGAAGAGAAAATCTGTAGTTAGTCATGATAGCTATGTAGAGATTCAAAACAGATGTGAGGACTCAGCTTGTCATTTGGCCCTCCTTCTAGTGCCAAAATGTTGACGGTGCTAGACCTGCCAACATGTAAGGGGATCTCCCTGGTAAGAAGTCCTAATTAGACCTTAGACTGTTTGGTGTAGGAGTCCCAATAGTGGGTCGTATGGTAATGCCTTGACTGCGATTTCACACAGAGGAAAGTAAGATGTCCCTGTTGGTAGTAAGGGTGTGACAACTGTAGTAAGTCAAGGAAGGTGCATGGGAGGTTCTACCACACTGAAGGTGGGGTGAGTGCGCCCCTTGGAAACCTGTAATAATACGTAGCTTGGAAGGGAATACACGAGTGAAGATGCATACAAGCTGGAAAGCAAGTTAGCAAGCAATCGAAAGTGATGGTTAAACCAACAACACACTTTAGAAAGATTCATACATACTTATATAAAATAGTCCATACATGCATATGTGAGCAAAAAAATACATATATCATTTAGAGTAAATTAGATAACATAGAATACAATACAACATATGCATGAAACGTGCTCGCTCTGTTATATTAAGAAGTGTAAGTTCCAGTTATACAATACATCCATGTCTAACCACTAGTTCCGACAACGGAACGTTACATCCACAATTGCCTGCTCCTCCAAAGAGATATACTAGCTCTACGCAGTGGAGAAGCCAAGGCTCGTTACAATACTGTCCAATCTCTCTCCAAGATAGTCTTATCGGAAGCTTGGCTGACCAAAAGCCTTTACAATGAGTTATGAGGTTCTATTTATAGCAAAGGGTGGGGTGACCCTTGACATTCCCCTTTGTGACAGTTCATCTACCCTCATGACTCTTCATCTACTCTATGACTGTTACATCCAACTATCGACACTTGAACTTCCACTTGACAAGACGTTACATTACAATGCACATGTGCCCATGTGAGACAAAATGGCTTGAGCAAGCCATTCAAGACATCACTAACACTCGATCCATTTTGGTGAGACCAACTCTTTGACATGCTTGTGATGGTGAAGGTGGTGAGCTGATGCCAAGCTTGGTCGTCTGTGATGGTGTGCATGCGCTCAATGGTGACATCTTGTTGAAGCGAACTCTTGCCTCTGTTGCATTTGGGTGCATTGGTATGGCTACTCCATCCAACTCGTCTGCTAGCATGTGCATGGTCTTCTTGGGTGCGGCCAAACTGGAAACACACTGATGCATAGTGTCTGTGCTGATCTTCCAGTGTGTGCTGGTGGTCATGCACATCAACTGTCAACTACATGTTCAGCTCCAGTTGGACTTGCTTCTTGTCTTCGCCTCGGTGAGTATGCCAAATGGGTTGGATCGCATGCGTGCACATAATTGACATGCATGTTGCTGAATTCACTTGCATGCGATCAACAACAGTGCTCACCTTGTCTGCTCCGTGCCAACTGTTGGGATGGATCTATAACTTGTACGGGAACAATTTCATCTGTCTATGTATGTTGTGCCTCCTGCTGTACTTGTTCCTGTTGCAACTCATTCTCTCATCTATGCAGCTCCTTTTCTTCCTTGAGTTGCTGCTTCAACACATGCAACTCCTTCTTTGTTCCGTTCTCTGCCTTCACACAATCTTCATGTCGTGCCGTCAGCTCATAGCCTGAGTCTCCAAAGTTGCTTTCATCACAAGTGGATCTGCTTAAGCTTGCAACTTTGTTCCACATCTGTGTCATCAAAAAAATTCCTCTTATGTTCGTTGCATCTGGTATGCTGCCTTCTACTGCTGCTGATGGTGTTTCTCACTATGATGCTGATCATTGTGATGTTGTTGCCATCTTATCTTGATGTCCTTGTCTACGGACAACTTGATGTACTCATAGGTAGGCAAGCTCATAGACACTGGCTTGGATGCAACCCACGTTGTGCTCTCAACAGTGTCCTTTGATTCTGCTCTCCTGAAGGCCATTGTACTTGTGCTGCTGAGAGGTAGATGAACATTTGCGATACCTGGAGACATGGCAACAATCATGGCAAGCAATTTTTTAGTTGAAAACCAAAATGAACTTGAGCACTGGCTTGCAACATACTTGTGTGACTGATCATGAAGGTCGCGCAATTTCCATTGAGAGGTCGAGAGGCTGACTGCTAAAATTGTGCAAGGCATAGTCTGGGCTGTCAGGAGGATGACTGACTGTTGGAACTACGCAATGCACAGTCTAGCCTAGCCTACTGAGGACTGAAACTGTGCAATGTGAAATTTTAGTCAGCTCTGACATGCAACCAGCAAACTGCATTACACAGTTTCTGGGGCCAATAGGACACTGCCTCCAACAATTGCACAATGCAAGCCTAGAGGTCAGTACCTAGCTATACTTGTGCAATTTCTGGAGGGATGGTAGAGCCTTCACTTCTGGAAATACGTAGTGCTATCTGGGCAAGGCATAGTCTGAGCCAAGGCAGCCCAGTCCGGTCAATCGGTGACTTAAAACATGAGAAGTGTGAAAGCATGATGAGATGAGTGCAAACAAGAATGAATGATCATTTATGCAAACAACAAGTGCAGGATTTGAAAATGGGAAAGCATGCATGTGTGTGAAGCAAGTCGCCGGAACAACGACCGTTTGTGAAAAAATATTTTCAAGCATGCGACATCAGTGAGATGTTAACAAAAACTGAAACAGTGCTAGTACAAGATAGTATGTATAAAAAAGACAGCAAGTGCTCACTAAAATCAAGCAGAAATAATTCATACGAAGCGAAACACAAAAAGCGTCAGAAACACAGTGCAAGTCGTGAGCAGCGGGCTTACCCCAAGACAGTTGAGCTGAATGTGCCGACGAATCCTAGATGAAATGTGGGATGTCATAGCTGCAAGGTCAATGTGAGGAATGAGCTCTGCATTGCCCAGTTGATGAGTTTTGATAAGATTGAGGTTGTGACGCAAATACCACAAATCTAGGAAAAGCGACACTTGGCGGGAGGTTTCTGAGATGATCATTGCATGTAACCTCCAATTACTAAAAATAGATCCCTGAATCAAGGGATGCCTTTGCATGTTGCCTTGGGTGGAGCAGCCCATACATGCAAATTAGTTTTGCTTGGCCCCGAAGGGAACCGATCAACTCAACTGCACATGCAACAGTCTGCTCAACTAGGAGGAAAAAATGCGCATTTATGGGAGGGAGTTGGGTTGGCTTCCTAGAGGGATTGCGCAATTTCTGTGTAGAGCAGCTGATTGTTTCCTAGAATTTGTTGGGTTGTGTTATTCTTTCCATGAATTTGGACTGTATATTAGGTTGGGCGGATCTACCTATGGTTTTGTGCATGATTTTCACACATAGTTTTGGATGCGATGGTTTTCGGTCCATGGTATTGGATGCTTTGGCATGTATAAATATGTATTGTAACATTGAAAGGAACATAATGAAAAATCAAGCTGGTAGTCCTGGTTTTTGGATCCAGGGGAAAATATCTGTGTATATGTGTTTTATGTGTTATGCTCTCACATTGTTTATTTTCTGTGTTTTAGAATTCATATGCAGGTAATTTCTGTACGGGGTTAAAACCTACATTTGGTATCAGAGCAGTTTTGGCTTCAAGGGGATGCGTTTGTTGCTGAGGGGTTTCGCTCGGGCCTGTGGTAGACCCTGTTCAGTGGGAGATCTGCGGGATTGATTCTGGTGGTGAAAGAAGATGACGAGCAGTGGAAAGATAGAGATCGAGAAATTTAATGGTTAGAGTTTTGAGTTGTGGAAACTCAAGATGGAGGATTTGTTGGTGGATAAAGATTAGTGGATCACGGTAGATCCAGGCACTAAACCAATGGGAGTGTTTGATGAAGAATGGTAGAAGTTGGATGGGAAGGTAAAGAGCACAATATGATTGTGTGTCTCAGATTCAATATTGTTGAATGTATCAGGGGAAGCTAGGACGAAGGCTTTGTGGGACAAGTTAGGGACTTTGTACCAATCTAAGTCTCTGGTGAATAAACTGTTCCTACCGAAAAAGCTGTATAAGCTGAGGATGAAAGATGGAGACTGGGTGACAGAGTATCTGAATGTGTTTAATACTGTGCTAAGTCAGTTATCGTTTGTAGATATCAAAATCTCAAATGAAGATAAGTACATTAGTTTGTTGTGTTCTCTACCAGATTCGTGGGATAGTCTGGTTATTGCAATAGGTAGCAATGCAATTGCCTTGTAGTTTGACGAAATAGTCTCATCCTTGTTGATGGAGGAGATGAGACGGAAAAATATGGAGAGCTAAAATGGTGATGCCTTGTCTGTATGAGGACGGTCCCAGAACAGAAACAAAAATAAGTCATCGAGTGGGAGATCTAAATATATAGGAAAACCTGTAAAGGTGGTGTGCTGGAAATGCGCAAAGGAAGGGCACTACAAAAGGGACTGTAAATCTAAAGCTCTTGACAAAGGAAAGGGATCTTATGATACTCCTTCTGCAGAGGTGAAAACCACCTCAGATGAAGGTGGGGATGTGTACTTGGATTCTTAAGGTATACATGTAGATCATGAGGCATGGTTGATTGACTCAGGTACATCCTTTCACTTCACTCCCATATAGAGTGGTTCTGCGAGTATGAGAAATATGATGGTGGTGATGTCTTCTTAGGGGATGATAGGAAGGCTAGAATTGTTGGTCGTGGAAAAGTAAAGTTGAAGTTGCAAGGTGGAAGGGTTAGAACACTTCCGGGTGTTCTACATATTCCTGCATTGGCCAGAAATCTGATTTCTGTAAGCAAACTGGATAATGCAGGTGTAAAAATAGTGTTTGAGAAGGATACCTGCAAGATGGTTTGGGGAGCACTGGTATTGATGCGGGGAGTTAGGATTGGATCTCTGTACAAGCTGCAAGGTAGCACTATTGTTGATGGGTGCAACAGTTCTGTGGTTCCTGAAAGTGGAGCATAAAATCTAGTGGTCTCTGGAGAGAAGACCATGCTATGGCATCAAAGGCTTGGACATATTGGAGAGAAGGGCCTTCGAATACTTCATGGTAAAGGTATGGTAGAAGGTATGAGTAATAGCTCTCTGGATTTTGATTTCTGTGAAAGTTGTTTATATGGGAAGCATAATCGGGTGAGTTTCCCCTCTGGTGGTAAGAGGGCGAAACAGATATTAGAGCTTGTGCACAGTGATGTGTTTGGACCTTTGAAGGTTCCATCACTGGGTAAGTTTGTGTACTATGTATCATTTATAGATGACTTCTCAAGGAATACATGGATATATTTCCTTAAGAAAAAATCTGAAGTCTTTGACAGGTTTAAAGAATTTAAGGCTCTGGTGGAAAACCAGATAGAGAAGAAGATAAAGGTGCAGAGGAAAAATAACGATGGAGAGTTTTGCAATAAGGAATTTGAAGAATTCTATAAGAAGTGTGGTATAGCACGACATAAGACTAATCCATACACACTGGAGCAAAATGGAGTTGCATAAAGAATGAACAAAACTTTGATGGAAAGGGCAAGAAGCATGCTTAGTGGTGCCGGGTTAGGACAAGAATTCTGGGCAGAGGCAGTGGAGACAACATGTTACCTGGTCAACATATCACCTTCATCAGCGTTGGAGGATAAGACTCCACAAGAGGTATGGATGGGTAAGAAACCCTCTCTTTCACATCTGAGGGTATTTGGATGTGATGCATATGTACATGTTCCAAAGGAGAAACGAACCAAGTTGGATAGTAAATCTGAAAAGTGAATCTTTATTGGTATAAGGATGGTTTAAAGGGTTATAAGATTTGGAACCTAGTAACAAGGAAGGTTGTGTACAGCCGAGATGTGGTGTTCAAAGAGGTAAAAGATGTTATTAAACATGAAGTCCAACCAAAAGAACCTGAGAAGATAGAGTTTGAGCTAAAGGAGGAAGAATCAGACTCTACAATAGAGGAGGAATTAGAAGATGAAAAGCCACAAACTCGGGGTGTGAGAAGATCAGTTCGAGAAAGAAGGAAACCAGAAAGGTATAGTCCATCTACTTTTTGTTCAAGTTTTGCTTTATCTATTACTGATGATGATCCTAGAACTGTGAAGGAAGCAGTAGATTCAAAGGATGGAAAACTCTGGAAAGAGGGCATGGTTGATGAAATGGCATCTTTTCACAAAAATGAGGCTTGGGATCTGGTGGAGTTGTCGGCTGGAAGGAAACCAATTGGCAGCAAATGGGTGTTCAAGAAGAAGACAAATGTAGAAGGAAAGGTGGAGAAATACAAAGCTCAGTTGGTAGCAAAAGTTTATTCCCAGGTGTCGGGAATTGATTTTGGTGATATTTTTTCTCGTGTTGCCAAGGTAGCTTCTATTAGATTACTTTTATCTGTTGCTGTTGCTTTTGATTTGAGGTAGAATAGATGGATGTGAAGACAACATTTCTTCACGGGAATCTGGAAGAAGAGATCTACATGAAGCAACCTGAAGGCTTTGCGGTGAAGGGTAAGAAAGAACTGGTATACAAGTTAAAGAAGTCTCTGGATGGGTTAAAACAGTCACTAAGGATGTGGTATAAAAATTTTGATACATTTATACGGGGACTTGGCTTCACCAGAAGCAAAGCAGATCAATGTGTATATTTAAATTAATTGGTGACCGTGTTATTTATCTGGTCTTGTATGTGGATGATATGTTGTTGGTTAGAAATGACAAAGAAATTATCCAGGGTTTGAAGACCCAATTGTCCTCCAAATTATACATGAAAGATCTTGGTGCTGCAAACTATATTTTGGGCATGGAAATTAAAAGAGATCGGGCAAAGAAGAAGCTTTGGTTAAACTAGAGGAAGTATGCCGAGACAATATTGCAAAGGTTTAATATGCAGGATAGTAAATCGGTGAAGGTTCCTATTCCTGTAGGTGTAAAGTTATCTGCTAAACAGTTTCCCAAGACACAAGAAGAGGAAGAGGATATGTCCCGTGTTCCATATGCAAGTGCAGTCAGTAGCCTCATGTATGCAATGGTATGTACTAGACCGTACATTGCACATGCAATGGGAGTATTGAGCAGGTCTATGTCAAAACTAGGGAAAGAGCATTGGACAACAGTGAAGTGGGTTTTCAGGTATTTGCGTGGCACTAGTGATTATGATTTGTGCTACAAAGGAAGACCAGGATTGGACAGATTTTTGGATATCCGTGGCTTTGTTGATGCAGACTGGGCTGGAGATCTGGATGAAAGAAGATCTACAAGTGGGTATGTGTTTAACCTATTTGGAGGTGCAGTCAGTTGGATGAGTAAGAAACAATATGTAGTGGCACTATCAGCTACAGAGGTAGAATACATGGCAGCCACTCATGCAAGCAAGGAAGCAGTTTGGTTGCAAAGATTGTGTTCAAGTATGGGGTTAGTACAAGGAGCTATAAGGATAGACTGTGACAGCCAAAGTGCAATTTTCTTGGCAAAGAACCCTGCTTACCATTCAAAGACAAAGCATATTGATGTTCAGTATCACTTTGTGAGGGATATGATAGAAGACAAAAAGGTGTTGCTAGTAAAGGTGGACACTTTGAAGAATACTGTAGATTCATTGACAAAATATGTGAGCTCTGAGAAGTTCTCTTGGTGTAGAGAAACAATGGGAGTTGCAGGGCTGGATAAATGACTAAGCTCTCTTGTGGCCCCCTATGGAAAGAAAACAACAAGTGGGAGAATGTTGGGTTGTGTTATTCTTTCCATGACTTTGGACCCTATATTAGGTTGGGCAAACCTACCTATGGTTTTGTGCATGATTTTCGCACATGGTTTTGGACGCGATGGTATTCAGTCCTGATGGAAATAATACTGAGAGGGGGGGTGAATCAGTATTATCAAGTCAATTATTTTTCATTTCACAATCAGAATTGTATACGCTACTTCAGTTAGTGAAAACTGCGTATATATGCAACTGTAGTTAAGGAAACTAGTGTATAACCTGCAGACTTATAATTTAATTTATTCTTCAGATGTTGATCATTAATATGTGCATCAGAACCATATAAACAGTAACCAGGTACAATAAAACAGAGCAGACAGTCACACATAAGAATACAAGATATAAGGTGGAAACCCAATGTGGGTGAAAACCACCTGCTGCAATTCGTCTCTATCTTCTTTTAATAAGAAACTTCTTTTTACAATGTTTCTGTAATGGTGCAGTCTTATACCAGTACGCAGCCTTCTACCTGCAGAAGGCTACAACCTTCTCTCGTTCTCCAGCTTCACCTGGAAGGGAGCTACAACTCCCTTAGCTCTTGTACTAGCTGATGTACTAGTACGTAGGTGTTGACCTACAAAAGGCTACAACCTTCTCTCATTCTCCAGCTTCACCTGGAAGGGAGCTACAACCCCCTTAGCTCTTGTACTAGCTGATGTACTAGTCCTAGGTGCTGACCTAAAGAAGGCTACAACCTTCTCTTTCTTCCTCTAGGTACCACGTTTCATAAATTTTTAGACTGGATACTCATGGAACACAACATCATATTCTGAAGGCCACGTTTCATCCAATTTTCATACTGGACCCATCAATATTATTGAAGCACCACTTGCATCATCAATCTCTGAATCACCCGATATTGAATCATTGAAACCCTGTTAACAAAATGCAGTCACTAGAACACAGAGCAGAACACAAAACTCTGCGACAATGTTCAGATCCAACTGTATCATTAAAAATCATGCATCAGAGTGAATACACTACTTGGAAGAGCCGAACCAGTGTGTATACGCAACTTCACCAAAGTGAACCAGCATATATGTCATCAAATACTTACTTATAATTTTGCTGCTCTTCATGACTTCAGACATACCCAGATCATAACATACAGAAGGATAATACGTGTGTCGGCAATTAGATCTAGTCCATAAGATCACATAAAGATAAGACATTATGATCCTGATCCATTATTACATCTCATCCATCAACTCTGAAACTAATCACTATCAACCAATCTCAATGTGCAGAATACTGACACTAGTAAACAGTCACCAGAACTCAGAACTTTGTATCAACAATCAGAACCACATGTAGCTTCATAGTTCATCTGGTATACGCTACTTAGATGTATCTAACATGTGTATGTACGTGCTTTTATCAAAGTCAACCAGTGTATATATTTGTAAATATTTGTGATGCAGGAAAGTGTTCCCTCTGCGGACAGAGGCAACCCCTCTAGCCCTAGAGTGGGTCTAGTCACGACAAGGACAGATCAACAATAGTTTTCCTTAAACAGTCATAGTTTGAGGCCTACCTCAACCGGTGGTCGATGGAGTTCCGTTGCACTGCTCCAGCTTCCACTTCCTTCTCCTTAATGAGTGATCAACCTGAGACAATGCAAAGGAAATACAACAAAGCACGTAACCGGAAAACAACAATGATCTATTTACTCACAAAGTCAAGAAGTCATGAGCTATCAAGTAAATTACATACAAGACATAAGAAAACATCATTCATTGTATTAATAATGAAATAAGAGCAAGCTTACAACCAAAGTCTTGATGTCGCAAGCCTCTCAGAGGAATCCAGCCAGCATGTCCTCAAGCATTCACTCTTTGAAGATGGATCTCCCAACATTCAAAATTCTTTCTCACTCATAAGTTTTACACAAAGTTAAGGGCACTTCACAACCTTCCACAAGCTATCAGAAATCCCTCACTTGTCACACTCACAACAGATATCTAGCAAACTCACAAACACTAACAACACTGCTCAATCCAAGAATTTACCAACTAGCCAACTATCCAACTAGCAGAGCATAGCAATGGTGATAGTTTAAATAGGAGAATGAGTCTCCATGAAAGGTGGAAGAGTGAGCTTATCTCCAAGGAAGGTAGCACAAATGACAGAACTGCCACACCAGAGGAGGAAAAGCGACACAAACTATGCCAACAACCAGGTTTGGAGTCATCCAAAAGGCCGACTGTTGGAACAAATTCGCCCAATCTGGATCATCACGGGTGCATAACTGAGCTTTAGCGCTGACATCGCTAGTGAGAAATGTAGCTAGTCAGATCATCGCTAAAGATAATAAGTAACCTTGCGCTGGAGCACGAAATCAGACTGTCGTAGGAATTAGATGTACTTCAGCGCTGGCAGTGCGGCTGGACTATTTACAAGCACTGTTCATTGCGTAAATTAAGCCTAGAGTTGCGACGAGGCAACATTTTTTAGGAAAAGTGGGTCACTTGGAAGCACAAGAGAGCATTTGTTCAATATGAGCATGTTTGACTTGGACACATGACATAGTAGAAGGACTGGGGTGAAGGCAGTGACAAATTACTGTGTAACAGATGCCCCCTAAAGTATGAAGCCCGAGAGAGTGGGAGGGGTGAAATGCTTTATGAAACTGACTGAGCCGGAACACCATCTAGAATAACTTGCACACAAGTACAGCTGATATCTCTGATAATGAAGTACATGTAGTCTAGGCATGGGCGCAGCCATTCAAAAGACATACGAACTAGGTCTGTGGTATGGACGCAGCCATCCAGCTAATAAGACCATGATAATGATAAAGGTATGGTCGTAGCCATCCATCAATGAGTCATGTAATCACGAACCAATCCACGCAGCCCAAACATGTGTAATTTGAGTTCGGGGTCTTGAACCCAACCGATCATAGTACAAATTCTAACATGCGAATAGATGTGCTGAGGTCGAGCATGATAGAAAGTCGCTTGATTACCGGTCGATGATGGAAACCGTTAACAAGCGCGAGAGAAACCACCAATAATGCCAATGGTTCTCAAGGTACTATCTAGCACAATCCACGAAGTGTGAAGAAGGAGTTGAAGTCGAACACTGGCGGAATCAGCCGATCGACGACCAATGATGAAAGTCAACCATCAGGTGCGAAGAACTTGACATTGAGGCATGCAAGCTCTAAGGTACCAAAGGGGATATCTAGATCAATCTCCTGGATAATGAGCTGATGTCGACAGGAGACGACCTGTCGCAGGAGGGCCATAATGTTTCCCCCATCAACGACACGAGATAAGGAACAAGCGATAGATGGCAAAATAGAGTATCAGAGGAGGAGGCAAGGATGTAAACTGCAGAAGGATTATACTCTTGAACATTTCGGCGACACGACTCTGGAGAGTGGCAGCATTCAGGTACCAAGGGATCAGAGGCTCGATGGAGATAGTGTGAACCAGATGGAATGAGGCTAAATGGCAACCCAAACCCGCGGAAGGCCAAATGACGATGTATGGATGTCCCAACCCGACAAGAAGCAAAAGTGTCGATGTTCAAGAGTGGCCAGCTACCAATGATGATTTCCAAATTTTCCCCCATCATTACTGGCAAGTACCCCAATTATTTTTGAAAACAAGCTTGAAGGGGATAACATGTGCTTGTAATATAAGTTCGCCTGTCGGTCGAATCCAACCTAGTAATAGTTTAACGAGCCCTAGGGAGGAGAAGCTCGAGTCTCATCATGGTGACGAGCCCAATGTCATCAGGGTTTAACGAGTCCGACATAGGTAAAACTCGGAGTATTTTTCATGTTTAGAGAGTTTGAGAAAGACACGGAAAAGAAAACTCCGGGGGGTCCTTTTTTGTAGATTTGTGTCTCTCGAGCCCGAAAAAGTATAAAATGATACTCGAAAGAATCGCTTGACCATTACGATCAAGGAGTACTTTTCGTGATTAGTGACTTCGACCCGAAAAAGTAGAAAAGTGATCAAAATCACGTCGTTTCATAACCAGTAATGAACCCGAAACGACAAAGGCCTGGCAATATTTTTGTTTTTACACGGTCGGACAAGAGCTTAAAGTCGACCACCTCTTGTTTCTTTTAACGAGTCAAAAGGAATCACTCGGCTATCTTTTCATCTTTTAAGTTGGAAAAGAGAGTTAAAGACAACTTTACGGATCAAGTGTACACAAAGCATGAGATAACTCCACTACCTGTAGCTCTGCACAAAACACGTCAAACGTAAACCCATTCGACATAAAATGAACAAAGTATGCGGAAACATAGTTAAAAAGCTAAAATTTTAACTAACCATGTGATAAAAATGAGAAAAAACCCACATTTTAAAATATAATTTTTTAATTTTAAAAAATTACTATAAAAGGAGGGGTAATCCATTTATTTTTACCATTTGCACTGTTCATTTCACCTTGGAACGTTTGGGAGCACCAACCTGATCAAAGTTGGCAAGCTGATTTCGGCCTCATTCATCCATGGTTCATCTTGAAACTTCTACCAGGTAAGTAGACTTCTTCTTGCGCTTCATTTCAGTATCTTTTTAATGCATTTTAGTGTTAGACATGTAAGTTTAGACGAATTTTTGAGTTGGAGTCCACCGCTCGGGTCCGCGATGACCGAGCACGATTTACACGTAACGTTTTCTGATCATCGCGAGAATACAATGATTCTCGCGATGACCGTGAGAAAATTGAACTGTCAACTTTGCACCATCACGACTGTTTTAAAAATAGTCGTGATGACGATGCAAAATTATTTTTTTGTGCAAATTATGGATTGAAATTTGTAAATGAAGTTCTAATTCATTTTTTCTCGTCATGCAGGACATCATGGCATTTGTTTGGCAGGAATGAACGCACGATGATAATGATGTGGAAGCTTTTGCTGATGCTGGGTGCTGAAATGCTTTACGTGTGTGCGGGTTGCTAAAATTCTTCCTTACTCCGCACATTCGGGCCCAACCCGATTTGCTAGAGCTACTGATTCGTGCCTGGAATCCGACAGATGGAAAATTCATAATCCGAGGCCAAGACATTGAGTTCGATGCCACAGACATATACTTCTTGACCGAGTTGTCCCGTCGCGATGAGAGGCCAATTCTAGAGGGGCGGCGACTTGGGGGTGAACCTCTAGAGATGCTGATGGCATGAGTGTGCCCACGGGCACGCAAAACGAGAAGCGGGAAGGTGGCAATCCCGACGGTGGAAGACGTGGTTCTTCGTGCAATGCTATTTATGGTGATGAGGGCAGCGGGCTCCCAAGCCCAACACGAGGCATCGAAGACCCATCTCCGGTTGGCTCTCGAATGTCTCAATCCGACCATGTTCAACTGGGCGGAAACAGTGACAGCCAATATGAAGAGACAACTTACCAACTTCCGTCGAGGAGAGACGAAACAGTTTGGCTACGGGTCCATCTTGGTCCTGCTCATGTTGGAGCGGGTGCTGGCACTGCAGTTGCAGGACATGGACTTGGATTTGCCTAGACCATGGGAGACCACGATCACACGGTGGGCTCACGTTATGCCACGAGGAGGTGGCGGATGACTAGTGTCGTGGGGGACACTATTCCGTGAGTGGCTGGATCGCCAGACGATCTTTGTCGAGGGCTGGCCATATGCTGGCATGGATTTTCGCGGAGACCCTGACATGCAGTTGCCCATTGGCAAGCAGTGGGACGATGGTGGTAAGACACTTGATCACATTATTTTTTGTATTTCATTTTTATGATGTTTTTTAGCTTTTTTCATGTATATGTCCTAATGACGTACTCTATGGTGTTCGTAGATGTGGGACCAGTGAGACCTGTAGGGCTGGCTCCAGAGGCACGGAGGGATCCACAGGGCATCGGAGCGCTGGCCTTGGCTCCCCCAGCTAATGATTCGGTGGAGACAGTGGCCCGAAATCTTGAGGGCTTGACAGCGGGGATCCCTGATTACATGGGGGTCGAGGAGGTCCCCATAGAGTTCCAGATTCACACAGTAGGAGTGATACCCAGGGTGCACCACTTGTTGAGGCAAGTGGCACGAGCGGTGGTTTGCTATAGGGAGCATAACCCACCACAGTAGATGCCTAGGTTTTATTTCCTGCTGATTTTTTTGAGAGACATGTGTCTCGGATGTACGGAGAACACAGACTCTATTTGGACATATGCACTTATTTTTTGAGCGCCTCGGTGCGCCACACGATATATATATATATATATATATATATATATATATATATATATATATATATATATATACATATATATACATATATATATATATATATATATATATATATATATATATATATATATATATATATATATATATGTATATACCTATATATATACATATTCCTATGGTTCATTATTGTGTTTTGCATGCTTATTATATGATATTTTGATTACATGTTATGCAAAAGTCTGTCTAATACATGGTTTTCTAATGCATCAGTTAACGTGTTTAATCTTCGTGGAATGTGTTGATATGTGATAAAATCAAAATTCCTTTCTAACAATTTAACACGTAAATACAACCTTAAAATCCGATGGTCTCTGATGGAATAACACCCATTTAGCTGGTGGACAACAAGCTGAGAATCTAGATTCACAACCAATGTACGAATACCGAGATGGATAGCCTCGGTCAGTAACTCAATAACAACACTATATTCAACGACATTTTTTGTGGTGCAACCCAGACAAACACCTTTAAGGTCTACTAACTCACCGTGAGGATCGTATATCACCCATGCCGTAGAAGACAGGTTGTGGGTACTGTGGCAGGCACCATCAGCGAAACCAACGTAAGGTGTACTAGACATCTACACAAGAAGCAAAAGACACAATAAGCAGCAATTATGCCTACACACCAAGCCAAACATGAAAACACACACACAACACACCTGCTAAAAACACACGTATCTACAAATCAGAGTTCATGGAGTTCACGCATAATATTTTTTCAGGTAAAGCCCATTTCGGGGCTTATCTAGAGGGTTCCCTTCATAATCAATCAACTCATAGGCCCCTTTTTACAAAACTTGCTTTACAATATAAGGCCCGTGCCACATGGGCTCGAATTTGCCTGCCCCTAGCTTATCATTTGCTTGATCATAGAGCAAGACTAAATCTCCTTCAACGAAAGAACGAGGATGGACAGTATGATTGAAGTGATTTTTCACTCTCTTCTTCTGTGCTTCAATAGCTAGAGAGGCTATTTGATGAGTCTCGTCCAGTCGCTCTAGGTATAGAATGCGTTCTTCTACTGGAGTAGTGTTGGGGAGTAAATCGACGGCTAATTTCAAAGAAGGGATCTCACACTCAATTGGAAGAGTAGCCTCCAGCTCGTAAACCAATTGGAACGGGGTGAACCCAGTGGCATCCTTCACAGAAGTTCGGTAGGCCCATAAGGTGGAGAACAACATCAAGTTCCATTTGGACTTGTGCATGCCAATGGTACGTTGAAGCATCGTAACTAGAACCTTGTTGACGGCTTCTACTTGGCCATTGGCCTGAGGATAGTATGGTGTCGAGCTATCATGCCGCAAGCCTAGCTGGGTTGTTAACTCAGTCATCATATGATTACGGAAATGCTTGTCGTGATGAGTGACGATAGCCTGAGGGACTCCAAAACGTGAGATAACATGATTAAATAAAAATTGCGCCACTGTATGACCGTCTTTAGATAGTGTAGGCATCGCCTCAGCCCATTTTGTGAAATAATCAATGGCAACGATGATATACCCATGCCCCCCGGCCGAGCGAGGGTTACAGGTCATATAATCAATGCCCCATTTGGCAAAAGGGCCGATGATAACGACAGGGTGCAATGGAGCAGGAGGCACGCGCATCTTCCGTTGGTAGATATGGCACTCATGACAAGACCGAACGACAAGAATGCAATCCCTGAAGATGGAGGGCCAAAAGTAACCAGCATGGAGGATCTTCTGAGTAGTAGCATACCTGGACATGTGACCACCACAGGCGCCAGAATGGTAGTCATTTAAAACTCATTCGGCTTCTTCGAATGTTAAGCATCAGCGGAGAACAGAGTCGGTGCCAAGATGGTACATGGTGTCCCCAATAATACAATAGGCCTGAGACTGATGGCGAATTCGTCGCCGAGCATCCTTGGACAAATCGGGACGAAAAGAGGACGTCTGAAGATAGATAATGATATCCCCATACCAAGGATCAAGGGTGCTAATTAAGAACAGAGTTTCGTCCGGAATATGGTCCTCTAACCGAGAGGGCGCGGTAAGAGATGGCAGAGAGCAAAGCAACTCAACAAAGACGAGGGATTTCTTAGACTTGGCAGTGGTGAATTCCAAGTCGAACTCTTGGAGGATAACAATCCACTTCGAGTACTTACCCCCAAGTAACTGACGTGACAGGATGTACGTCATTGGGTTACAATCAGAAACCACTGTCATAGTGCGCAATAAGATATAATGGCAGAAGCGTTGGAGGGCACAAACGACGGCCAATGCCAATTTCTCGACATAGGCATATCGAGTTTTCGTATCTAATAAATTGCGTCTGAGATAATAAATGACATGCTCTGTGCCATCATCATCATCTTGAACTAGAACCATGCCAATAGTGGTATCGGCAGCGACTAAATACAGAGTGTAGTCACGATGATAATCAGGAGGATGAAACAACAGAGCATAAACAAGGAGAACCTTGAGGCACTCGAATGACTCTTATGCAGCGGCATCCCAAAGAAAAGGGGTATCCCGCTTTATTAACCGTGTATAGCCTTTGGCCACTTCGGCATAGTTCGGAATGAATCGTCGTAAAAAGTTTGCTTTACCCTACAAACTTTGCAATTGCTGCAACGAAGCAAGGGGAGGGAGATTCAGGATGGCTTAGACTTTAAGGGGATCCAAATGGATACCCTCTCGGGAGACGATGAACCCGAGAAGTCTGCTTGACTCAACGCAGAAGACACACTTAAGTGGATTAAGCCGGATACGATAGTGTTGACAGTGGAGAAAAATTTCGCGAAGGTGAGCCGGATGGTCCTGGCGCTTGGCTGAATGACCTGGCAGATCATCTAGGTAAGGCTGCACAATATGTCGAATATTATGAAATGCATAAGACATTGCGCGCTGGAAGGTGGAACTGGTGTTTTTTAAACCGAAAGGGAGCTTTTTGTAAGTGAAAGTGCCCCACAGACAGATAAAGGTGGTCTTGTGTTGATCTGCAGGCGCAATATTAATCTGGTTATAACCAGAAAAGCCATCCATGAATGAGTACATTTCACTCCCGGCACACTCATCAATGAGCTGGTCAATGAAGGGTGTAGGGTAGTTATCTTTGGGACAGGTCCGATTAATATCACGATAATCAACACATACCTTGATAGTGCCCTGTTTTTTACTCACAGGGACAATATTAGAGACCCAATCTGTGAGTGGGATGGGGTAAATAAAACCAACCTTAAGAAGATTTTCAACTTCTGCTTTAATAGTTGCAGCCTTTTGGGGGTGCACGGGGCGTAAACGCTACCGAACAGGCTTAGCACCTGGATATGTAGGTATCTCATGCACCACGATGCTAGGATCGATTCTGGGCATTTCTTCGTAAGACCAAGGAAACACATTACAAAATTCGTGAAAAATATCAGTATAGAGCTGAATCTCCTTCGGAGTACAAGTTACTCCAACATGGATGTGCTCGACAATCCATGGTTTAACAGAGATGTCAATTCGCTGAGTTTGTGTGATGTTTCCCATGTTCCCTTTAGAAGACACTTGATGAACTTGAATGGGTGTCTAAAGGGGTTGGGATGGGAGACAAGGAGCAAACCGCTCAAGATAGGTAAGCATTTTCTGGTGGGCAGGGAGAAATGAGGAACGATGGTGATGATTGGACCAAAGGGGTTCCTTGAAAGACATGGTCTCAATAATCGCTTCGTCAGAAGGAAAAATTTCCTTTAAAGGGTTTGAAGAAGTGACATCTCCAAGCCAAGGGGAATGAGTGTATGAGTCGAGAGTTCTGCTCGAAGGAGCAGATTCAGAAGGTGGAGCCGATGCAGAAATAATTTCACCGTAGTTAAGCTCGGCAGGACTCAACGACATCTCATCGCCCCAGGATTTTATCTGATCAATGGGGGGAAGAACCCACAGATCAGAGCGAACAGAAATCATATTAATATGAGCAACGTTGGGAGGTGGGAGCGAAAAAACACCCATAAGGGCGGGATCTTTAAAGATTCCAGCTCCCACACTCTCACATGGAATGGAGGTATGCTCCACAAAAGGCACGTTGCCATCGGAAGAGGAGGAGGCGAAGAAAGACAGCTGGTCTACTGTGATGATCTTCCCCTGATGAGGGAAACGAATGACACAAAATAGAGATGAAGCCACGGCTTGCATGGCATATGTCCAGCTTCGTCCCAAAAGGAGATTGTAAGTTAGATTGGCATCAACGACTTCAACCTCCACTTCGACCGTCTTCCCTTCCAAAGTAATAGGCAAGCATTAGAGTATACCATAAGGGCGAGACTCTCTCCCATCAAAGGCTTCCAAGGTCGTAGGAGACTGGCTCAGAGTCGGAGAACCAATTGCCTTCCAACAAGCAACAAACATTATGCAAGTAGAAGCGCCTTCATCAATGATGGTACGATGAATCGTTTTAGAATTGATGATGACCTCGATAAGGAAGGCAATTTGGTGAGGCAGTCTCGGTATATGAATGTCTAAGTCAAAAGTGATCAATTCTAAGTTGGCCGGGTCAATGTCACCGATAGCTGATAGCAAGGAATTCCTCTGAGAGGGGTAGCTATGGAGAACTTCTAAAGTGGACATAGCTGATGGAGTTTGGGCTAAGTCCTCAACGATGCTATAGTGCTGAGCAACACGAGCATTAGGGTTGTAAGAAGACTTCCGGAGTACACCTTTTGGAGGGGGTCGGATGGTCATTTTAGTGCTAGGTCTCTCGATATGGAGGGGACCAGAACTGGATGGAGGAGCGCTAGAGGGGACCTCAGGCTCTTTCCCAGCAGGCGACGGATACTCTTTTGCCTGAGTACTAATGTGGACAGGAATCGTCCTAGCCATAAACACCTGAGAATCAAAGGGAGAAGAGGATTGGGATGGATCACCCACCATTTGCGTTTGCTGCGAGGGAAAAGGTTCTTTGAGTACGACAGGAGTCCTAGGGGAACCTTTCAACATACGACCAACTTCAGACCGCCTGGGGCAGTCTTTGGTATAGTGATCCTCGTCACAGATAAGGCAAGGATACTTAGGCTTGCGTTTGGCACCTTCCTCGGGTGGAGGTTTAGGGGAATCCTTCTTCGGTTGATCAGCTTTATTCTTTCCTTTTCCCTTCTTCTTTCCTTTCGAGGCTTTGTCTGCTGTGGTGGACTGGACGACGTTAACCTCAGAAGTATTACCAGAATTGGATACAGCCTGAGAAGTATTTTCATTCAGAGCATTCAACTTTTGCTTCCCAGGGTTCGCGGAAGATTTCTTAGAGGACGGATTAACAGAACCAATGACGCTGTCAACAGATGGTGTTGGCAGGTCTTTGGAAGTTCCCCAGTGGAGTCGCCAACTTGTGATGCAGGAAAGTGTTCCCTCTGCGGACAAAGGCAACCCCTCTAGCCCTAGAGTGGGTCTAGTCACAGTAAGGATAGATCAACAATAGTTTTCCTTAAACAGTCATAGTTGGAGGCCTACCTCAACCAGTGGTCGATGGAGTTCCGTTGCGTTGCTCCAGCTTCCGCTTCCTTCTCCTCAATGAGTGATCAACCTGAAACAATGCAAAGAAAATACAACAAAGCACGTAACCGGAAAACAACAATGATCTATTTACTCACAAAGTCAAGAAGTCATGAGCTATCAAGTAAATTACATACAAGACATAGGAAAACATCATTGATTGTATTAATAATGAAATGAGAGCAAGCTTACAACCAAAGTCTTGACGTCGTAAGCCTTCTCAGAGGAATTCGGCCAGCATGTCCTCAAGCATTCACTCTTTGAAGATGGATCTCCCAACATAAAAAATTCTCTCTCACTCATAAGTTTTACACAAAGTTAAGGGCACTTCACAAACTTCCACAAGCTATCAACAATCCCACAATTGTCACGCTCGCACCAGCTATCTAGCAAACTCACAAACACTAACAACACTGCTCAATCCAAGAATTTACCAACTAGCCAACTATCCAACTAGCAGAGCATAGCAATGGTGAGAGTTTAAATAGGAGAAGGAGTCTCCATGAAAGGTGGAAGAGTGAACTTATCTCCAAGGAAGGTAGCACAAATGACGAAACTGCCACACCAGAGGAGGAAAAGCGACACAAACTATGCCAACAACCAGGTCTGAAGTCATCCAGAAGGCCGACTGTTGGAAAAAATTCGCCCAATCTGGATCATCGCGGGTGCATAACTGAGCTTTAGCACTGACATCGCTAATGAGCAATGTAGCTAGTCAGATCATCGCTAAAGATAACAAGTAACCTCATGCTGGAGCATAGAATCAGACCATCGTGGGAATCAGATGTACTTCCACG
The DNA here is from genome assembly GCA_031772625.1 of Pinus tabuliformis. Classification (NCBI taxonomy): domain Eukaryota; kingdom Viridiplantae; phylum Streptophyta; class Pinopsida; order Pinales; family Pinaceae; genus Pinus; species Pinus tabuliformis. The sequence goes on from CM062816.1 coordinate 1,206,721,239, forward strand.
CTGGAAGCGCGACTAGACTATTTACAAGCGCTGTTCATTGCATGTATTGAGCCCACAGTCACGATGAGGCAGAAAACTTTAGGAAACGTGGGTCACTTGGCAGCACAAGAGAGCATTTGTTCAATATGAGCATGTTTGACTTGGACACATGAAACAGTAGAAGGACTGGGGTGAAGGCAGTGACAAATTACTGTGTAACAATATTCATTCATGATTTGTAGTTATTCCAATACTGAGTTATACCCAGATCATAATATTTACAGAACATTACATGCGTTAGTATACAAATCTAGAATAAGCATGATCAAACCGTATAGAGATGATTCATTCCAAGCCATTAGATCCCGATCTATCCTTAGATCTTGTCCTCCATCAACCGCTGAGATTCCCCCTTGCCTCAGATCAAGCAAAGCCTCATGAACCCATAACCTGCATACTGGATCTCATACTTCATCAGATATTAAAGGCTTTCTGAGTGCACTTGCGTAATGATCTTCTCCTCCTTTTATAGTCTTAGGCCTTACTCAATACCATGGTCCAAAACCACTTAGAACTAATACCTTGGACCACATACCTGGGGTCAATACGCCAGACAAGATACCTTGGACCAATACCATGGATCACAATACCATGGTCCAAATACCACAGACCAAAACCACTTGTATGTGCCTTTCCTTGCATGAAAGTGCGTGTATACGCATACGCACCTTCTGTACTGCTAATCCGCGTGTATACGTGGCTTGGTCAAGATGAACCTGTGTATATATCTTTTTCTTCATTCTGAGAGCCTGAACTATGATTTGTCATCTTAGTGAGTTGCCATCAAGGACAACACCTGTATCATAATGCCAACAATCTCCCCATTTGGACTTGATGGCAATGTTAACTTGCTACACTGTGAATTGTCATGAGTTGTCATTGTGCATTACATCTGAACGGATTCTTTGAACTACTTTGCATCCCACGTATTCTGTCACATCTGATATTTCTTCTGTAGATTCATCTAGTTATATATAAGTGAATTGTTCTACTACAAGTGGGTTTCCATCAAATACAACACATGCATCATAATGCCAACAATCTCCCCCTTTGGACTTGATGGCAACAACACCAACACCAAATTACTCTCCCCCTTTAACATCAAGGGCAAAGGGTCATGCTCCCCCTAAGTGCATGCTGAAATCTCTGATTGAGCTCCCTCTCTGTTCATGCTGAGATGTATTGTATTATCCATACTCCCCCTGAGTACATGCAGATTCTGTAAATATTTTCAAGAAAATAACATGACTCTATAATTCAACTATGTGAGTTTGAACTCCCTATTACCAATGACTCATACATACATTCATTCTCCCAACCAAGTGGGGATAAACTTGACTCATCCACCCAACCAAGTGGGGATATACCAGATACCAATTGTTTATACATGACATTTATAACAGAGACCAAATATCTAAACAAGACGATGATAGTCATCAGCAACTATCATACACAATGTATGATTTGCTCCATAGGCATATGTCAACATCATCTAGACCAGCAACCTGTATATGTCCATTAGTGTAGATGTCATCAACCTGTAACAAGGTATGTCTGCATATATATATCAACTCATCCTTCTTCCATGAATGAATTCTGCATATGTCATACAAAATCATTCACATTATATCATATGTGAAAAACACCATAGTCATCTCATCATCATCAAGATCTGCATGATCTTTTATACCATCCATGTATCATCACTCGGGAACATCCCTCATCTGATAAGCATCAATCAACATATGTGAGTATCAAACTATCATCATATAGGTAAGAGCTTATGTCTTGGCCAACCAAATGCAACTTTGAGTAATCATCCATGTACCCAGCATACTGTATGTAGCACTATGTATCTAGCAAGCCTTGAGCTCAAGCAACAATCCTCAACCATGTGAGAGCCAAGAACTATAGGAATCCTGCATCATAACTATATTATATGATCATTATGCATATGACAACAAAAGCTTATGAGAGACTCATCATCAAGTAATGAAGATGTGTATTCAATCATTGTGCTTCTCCTTATCCTTATGAAGATCACCATGTAAGCAACATATATGCATCATCAAAGAATCATCCAAAAATCTGATCTGAATACCAACTATGTAACCCCAAGAATCATAGGAGATTTTTTCATGGGAAACTCATAACCATATCATAGCAAGACGTATCATTTAGCCATATAAGCATCATCACCAAGGACTTCTAACCATAATGCCAACAATGCATTATTCAAAGCATATGCTCCCCCTGAACCTGTGCCATCTGTTCACTGTCAGATCTGATCATGCATCTATCAGCAAGAATGATCAAGGCATCATCATCATTAAGTTAGGATCAAGAAAATCTTATGAGTACCAATACATTTTCACACAACATCAGTAGATTGTAATCATTATCAAACAGGGAAAATAATGGACTGAATCATATCTGACCCTTTTTCTTGAGTCTGTCCCACTGCTTTTCCTCAAACTAACATATACGCGACTGTGCAGTGTCTAACTCATGTATATATGCAACTTCTCTTCATGAAACTTGTGTATGAGATTTAGAACACTGAAGTTTTACACTTTCAGCTCCCTCTGAGTCTGTTATGTTTGTACATTGTGCTGTGCCACATCTTTCTGACTGTACTTCCTTCTTCTTCCATATCTTCAAGTGTGATGATGTTTTCTCCTTTTGGTATGGTGCCCGTACTTTATTCCTACATTCCTTTGCTATATGTCCAAGCTTGTTACATGCATAACATCTTACATGTTTCATATTCCTTCTGTAGCAATCAACAACTTTGTGACCAAACATATTGCAAGAAAAACAATATCCCTTAAAGTACCTGGAACGTGATGATCTTTCTGTGTGATGGTCTTGAACCATTCTTCTTCTGCATTTGGCTGCAACATGTCCAAAATTATGACATACATAACGTTCAACATTATTCATCAGAGGAAATAACTGACTATCACTTCCATAGTTAAGAGTAAAAGATTTTATTTGAAGAATTTCTTTCCTTGGTTGTTGATGGGATTGACCTCTCATCACCTTGTTGAGCTTTTCAGATTTTGCATTAGAGTTCCTTGTCTTACTTTGTGAACTAGATTCACGTTCAACAGATTCATGAAAACCAAGACCAGTTTTGATAGCAGGAGACCTTTGACTACTAAGAATATCATCCAAGATCTTAGTACTATCTTGAAATCGCAGGAGCTTATCATTTTCTTCTAATTTATCTTTTAGAATATTTAACTCAACCTGATGTTGCTTTTCCTTTTCAAGATACTACTTCTTCAGGATTCCTTCAGCTTTTCTTCCTTCTTCCAACTGGTGTCTTAATTCAAGAACTTTGTTTTCTTGTTTTTCAAGAGCCTGGAGTAGTTCTTTATTCTTCTTATTTGATTCTTCAAGATCTTCTTTTAGCGAGAGGATCTTAGCTTCAAGACTTTCATGGTAACTCGATCTTTCTCTGAGTTTCTTGATTGTTGTGCTCCTTTCATTTACTTCATTTATTAATGATGTCACTTCATCTTGTAGCTTTTGACATTGATCTTACTTTTCCTTGAATAGCTTCCTTACCTTGATTCCTTCCTCTAGTTGAGCTTTTAGTTTGGTAGCTTCTTCTTTGGAGGCACATTCCCTTTTGTCCAGTAGATCTTGTTGATCTTTAATTTTGTCCATGAGCCTTTTAAATTTTGTCTCTATTTGGTATCTTTCATCCTCACCCATAAGAGCAAGTTCAGTTGTTTCGCTATCACTTTCATCATCTTCAAATGGATGGAGAAATGTATCACCAGAGGATAACAAACTCATACCTGATAGTTCTTTCGCTTGTTCATCTTCATTCTGAGGTGATTCTGAATCTGAAGTGTTTCTTCCACATATTTCCCAATCGATTCTCCCACTGTCATAGTTCCTTTGAGATGTCTTCTTCTTTTGAGGCGCTTTCTTCTTTAGCTTCCTTCCCATTGTTCTACGGATCTCCTTCAAGTGATCAAGCTTCTACCAAAGGACCTGCTCTGATTCCAATTGATGGAAATAATACTGAGAGGGGGGGTGAATCAGTATTATCAAGTCAATTATTTTTCATTTCACAATTAGAATTGTATACGCTACTTCAGTTAGTGAAAACTGTGTATATACACAACTATAGTTAAGGAAACTAGCATATAACCTGCAGACTTATAATTTAATTTATTCTTCAGGTGTTGATCATTAATCTGTGCATCAAAACCATATAAACAGTAACCAGGTATAGTAAAACAAAGCATATAGTCACACACAAGAACACAAGATATAAGGTGGAAACCCAATGTTGGTGAAAACCACCTGCTGCAATTCATCTCTATCTTCTTTTAATAAGAAACTTCTTTTTACAATGTTTCTGTACTGGTTTAGTCTTATACCAGTATGTAGGCTTCTACCTGCAGAAGGCTACGACCTTCTCTCATTCTCCAGCTTCACCTGGAAGGGAGATACAACCCCCTTAGCTCTTGTACTAGCTGATGTACTAGTGCGTAGGTGCTGACCTACAGAAGGCTACAACCTTCTCTCGTTCTTCAGCTTCACCTGGAAGGGAGCTACAACCCACTTAGCTCTTGTACTAGCTGATGTACTAGTACGTAGGTGCTGACCTACAGAAGGCTACAACCTTCTCTTTCTTCCTCCAGGTACCACGTTTCATAAATTTTCAGACTAGATACTCATGGAACACAACATCATATTCTGAAGGCCACGTTTCATCCAATTTTCATACAGGACCCATCAATTCATTGAAGCACCACTTGCATCATCAATCTCTGAATCACCCAATACTGAATCACTGAAACCCTCTCAACAAAATGCAATAACCAGAACATAGAGCAGAACACATAACTCTACGACAATGTTCAGATCCAACTGTATCATCAAAATCATGCATCAGAGTGAATACGCTACTTGGAAGAGCCGAACCAGTGTGTATACGCAACTTCACCAAAGCGAACCAGTGTATATGTCATCAAATACTTACTTATAATTTCGCTGCTCTTCCTGACTTCAGACATACGCAAATCATAACATACAGAAGGATAATACGTGTGTCAGCAATCAGATCTAGTCCATAAGATCACATAAAGATAAGACATTATGATCCTGATCCATTATTAGATCTCATCCATCAACTCTGAAGCTAATCACTATCAACCAATCTGAATGTGCAGAATACTGACACTAGTAAATAGTCACCAGAACTCAGAACTTTGCATCAATAATCAGAACCACATGTAACTTCATAGTTTATCTGGTATACACTACTTAGATGTATCTAACTTGCGTATGTACGTGCTTTTATCAAAGTCAACCAGCGTATATATTTGTAAATATTCATTCATGATTTGCAGCGATTCCAATACTAAGTTATACCCAGATCATAATATTTACAGAACATTACATGCGTCAGTATACAGATCTAGAATAAGCATGATCAAACCATATAGAGATGATTCATTCCAAGCCATTATATCCCGATATATCCTTAGATATTGTCCTCCGTCAACCGCTGAGATTCCTCCTTGGCTCAGATCAAGAAAAGCATCATGAACCCATAACCTGCATACTGGATCTCATACTTCATCAGATATTCAAGACTTTCTGAGTGCACTTGCGTAATGATCTTCTCCTCCTTTTATAGTCTTAGGCCTTACTCAATACCATGGTCCAAAACCACTTAGAACTAATACCTTGGACCACATACCTGGGGTCAATACGCCAGACAAGATACCTTGGACCAATACCATGGATTACAATACCATGGTCCAAATACCACGGACCAAACCACTTGTACGTGCATTTCCTTGCATGAAAGTGTGTGTATACGCATACGCGCCTTTTGTACTGCTAATCCGCATGTATACGCGGCTTGGTCAAGATGAACTTGCGTATATATCTTTTTCTTCATTCTGAGAGCCTGAACTGTGATCTGTCATCTTAGTGAGTTGCCATCAAGGAAAACACCTGTATCATAATGCCAATAGGTCAATGGTATTGGATGCTTCGACATGTATAAATATGTATTGTAAAATTGAAAGGAACATAATGAAAAATCAAGTTGGTAGTCCTGGTTTTGGGATCTAGGAGAAAATATCTGTGTATATGTGTTTTATGTGTTATGCTCTCGCATTGTTTATTTTCTGTGTTTTAGAATTCGTATGCAGGTAATTTCTGTACGAGGTTAAAACCTACAGAATTGTGCATTTTTTGGGCTGAGTAGCCTTGCTGGGAGGAATTGCAAAATTTTCTCAGTGAACAGTGAGTGGCAGATTTGTGCAATTATGGATCCCAGCAGACTGCCAGACAGAATTGCATAATTTCTAGAGGGAAGGCTGGTTTCCCTCTAGAATTGTGTAATTTCTTAAGGGAGCTGCTCAGCCTGCAGCTAGACCAAGTCCGGTGAAACAACCTATGAGGGGGATGCAACAAGCTTTGATGGATAGGTTGTCATTCTGCAAGAAAATCATTGAAGCTTGTGTACTTGACAAGCTAAGACATGCTGTTGTGAAAGGTTGGTAGGGAGGCTCCAAAACAAAGCTAAGGAAAAATTTCAGAAGGTGATTGTAGCCGCTAAAATAGATCCACATTATGGTTCAGGGATCACTAAGCCATGTACTCTATCATTCGGAGATCCACCCCACTCAGCTTTGAATCCATCTGGTAATGCATCTCAACCAAGACATGAGAACTCCATCACACCATGACTATTTGAAAATGGTAAGGCTAGGCTGAAAAACAATTTTACACCTAGAAAAACCCATGTCATGATAGAAAAGAACCACATGTAATGCCATGCATGCCAAATATAGCAAGGACAATACACATGCAAGTAGATACCTACAATGAAGCCTGCTATAGCTGCTTGACCATTTCTTTCCCTGCTTGATCTTTGCTTCCTCTTGCCTTCTTTGCCTTTCTTGCTCCAATTCCAAAATTTCTCTAAGAAAACTCAAGTTTCCAAGAGTGAGAGAGAGAGAGAGAATATTGAGAGAGATCTAAAACTCAACTGAAAAAAGGCCTCTATTTTCTTCGTTTTCCATCAATTTCCTCCTCATATGCAACCTGTGACCTTTCACCTTGATTTTTCTCCTAATTTCCATTATCTTCCCAAATAAATGTGCCAAAAATACCATTTTTCCTTTCCAAAGCCTTAGCCATTGCCTTTTCCATAAAAAATCAAATGAACACCCACTAAGGTATTTCCCAACATTCATCTTGGAATAAGTGTCCCATCAACCGTCATTATTTTTGCCTTTATTTACTTTTATTAAATGGAATTTTCATCAGGGCTATTACAGAATCCTCCCCCTTGGGGGACACCGTCCTTGGTGTTAGACCACACCAAGACCTCAACAAAACTGTTGAAAAGAAAAAATACTACCCATGGAGCTTTATAACATAGCTCGACGCAATATTTACAATTATCACCCTGTTGAAAGCAAACCATCATGACAACATAATAACATGACACCCATATCACTTATTGGCGCTTTATAACTTAGCTCATGGCAGTATTTACATCCATATACATATGTACATATAACAACATCACCAAAACATATACCAACACATATACCTAAAACACCATACCAAAATTGCTTTGCCTCAACCGACAAACAAGGAAGGATACATAGCCCGCATCTGATTCACCATCTCTCATGTAGCTTCATCGGGCCCAAAGTGCTTCCACTACACTTTAACTTTCTCAATTTCTTGGTTCCGAAGCATGAGGACATTTTTCTACAATATACACTGAGGGTCCGGCTGGAATTCTCCATTTGGTTCCTCCTGCAATACAAACCAATCAATCACATGATCAACATCCTTAACATGCTTCTTAAGCAATGATACATGGAAAACATCATGGAATTTCACTATTGGAGGTATTGCAAGTTGATAAGCTATTGGCCCAATCCTCTCAATGATACTGAAGGATCCAAAAAGTCGTGGTGCCAGCTTGGCACATGATCCAATCCATTACAAGATCTTCTTAAGTTTGATGCGCAAGTATACCTGTTCCCAACCTAGAACTCCTTGAATAACCTATTCCAATATGCAAAGATTTTCTACCTATCCTGTCTTCCTTTAGATTTTTCTTTATAACCTACATTTCCCATTCCATGTCTTCCAAAATCTCTGGTCCAATCAACACCCTATTAACTGGATCACTCCTACTGATGGGAGTGTGCCCATACAATGCCTAAAATGGACTCATCCTCAATGACTCCTGATAACCGTTGTTGTATGAAAACTCTACCAAGGTGATCCGAGTTGGATCCTTAAACTCTCTTAAAGTTACCCAAACTCTATAAAGAAACTCATGCTGAAGTTCAAAGTCTTATGGATATCGAGCTTATCATAAATAACCTCTGAATAATGGTAATTTGCAGCCAACACGGAGCAATGAGGACCTTTGGTCAAAGCACTTGACTGTTGGCCCATGGAGACTGTGCATGGTGCAAAAATGGCAGTTGGGAAGCTCAAACCCAGAAACAGAGGCTATTTCTGATACGTGATTAGCGTAAAGTGGGAAACACCCCTCGAGAAGGAAAAGCCCCGAGCGCTCGGTCACAAGGGAAACCAGGAAACCGCGGGAAAGCGCTAAAACTCACAGGCGGGTCCCGCGCTCAAAACTAGCGAAATATCGAAGGCATTTCAGGTGGTAAGCGGGTTTGGCCGAGGACCCAGTGGTTCCATACACTAAGTGACGCGTGTCCGGCGGGGAGAGAGAAAAACCGCTTACATCGTGGACTAACGGTCGAGCAACTCAACCACGCGATATAAACGAAGACCATAGGATCTGGGGGTCCCAGATCAATGGCGGAGGTTCCACCCGATGGATGACCAGACCCGAGGGAGAAATAAGCTACGGCGCATAAAGATTTGAAGTCTGATGGGGACGATGAGTTGGCAGAGATTCGTGTTTCCCAGGCATTCTTGGAGTAAACGGAAATAACAACCGTTTCAAATGATCGAGTGTTTTCGGTGAACTTGACACTTATCCATTACAGAATAGGTGGCCACTTCCCTGTGAGGTGTGATGCAGTGACTGTAACAGCCGAAAGAAGGGATTCAAACAGACAGAGGCAGGGAATGAGAGAGATGAAAGTGGAAACGAATAGTCAGGAAGTAGATGGCTTAAAGCCATAGATTAACAGAGATAGAGGGGGGACAGAAGAAGAGAGGAGAGCGAACAATGAGAAAAATCTAAATGCACAGAGAGTCTTTGGAGTCACTCAGAGGTCGAGTGAAAAGCCAAAGAGCTCAATTGACAACAACATATTGTTGTTGAAGTTGCTTGGAGGTCGAGCATCTCATAGAGGCATGCAAAGGCTGAGAGAAAGAGCTTAGAGAAGCCAGAGTAGAGAGCTGCGAGCCATAGCCAGAGCCAAGAGCCAGAGTGAGAGCTGAGAGCCAGAACCAGAGCCCGCGCCAAAGAGCCAGAGCTAGAGTCAGAGCCAAGAGCTAGAGCTAGAAAGCCGAAGAGCTCCAAGAGCCAAGGGATAAGATGGTGTTCTGAGCCCAATGTTCTTGTGTAAAACATTGGAGTTGAGTGTGGAACTTGTAAAAGAACTGTTGCCATAATCCCAGGGAGCCTAGTTGAGTTGACTATAGCTCAAGGAGACGTAGCCCAAGATATTAGGGTGAACTCCATATTATATTGTTGTCTTATGTGTTTGTTTTTACTGCTGCTTTAACTACTGTTATATGCATTTATATATCAATTTAAGCACATTCCCATATCAACACAAACAACATATTTTAAAGTAAATAATCAGATGAAAACAAATACAAGCATACACCTTATTTTCAAGCATTTCTTAATTCCACATTGGTTAATCATTAAGACTTGGGAAAATTTAAAGCTTTGGAAGTGGGAGAGGTTCTTGTAAGTTAGAAAAGAATCCTGAGAGCCCCATTTTCAGATCAGGTGGTATCAGAGCTTAAGATTGATTACCCCCACTTTCAAAGAAGGTTGTATCAGAATGCTTGATTGATAGGGCAAAGATTGCATGTCCAAAAGGTGTTTGGGCAGTCACGGATTGATTGTATGCTTGTTTGCAGACTGACTATTGTTTGAGTTTGCAGAGGTGAAGGGAAAGCTATTGATAGCTCAGTCCAGGAAGGACAAGAAGGAAGAAGGGCTGAAGGCATTCTTCTTATCCCCAAAAGGCCTCAAAGCAACCCTTGAAGCACAAGAGGTTTGTTGCAAAAGGTTGCTTGAGTAAACTCTTTATTAATCTTGTTTGAAGTTCTTTTGTTCATTGGCATAATGAAAAATTCTACAAGTGAGTCCTCAAATTCTTCTTTCTTCACAAGAGTCTTTGATGAAGATATGAAGCAATAATTTTCCACCATGATGGATATGGTGAGAGAAATGTATGAGGATGGTAGGAAGAGAAACCTACTTAGAGAGCATTTGAATTCTGTGGAGGAAGAGAAGCGGCTGCTTTTTGACAAATTGCAGGAAATGGAGAGGCAACTTCATATTGCAAAGATGAACCTAAAAAGGATGCATGAGTTGGAATCACAACTCTTTGTTACCAAAGAAGCCTTGGTCAAGTGTCAGCTTGAAGAAGAGGTAAACCATTCCAGTTTGTCTTCAAATTCCTCTAAGAATGCTTATATTGGTTCTTTTGAAAAACATACTAGAGGCATAGGTTCCAAGCTAATGTCCAAGATGGGCTATGAAGGAAAGGGATTGGGAAAGCATGCACAAGGTATTGTTGAACCAATAATGGTTGAGGAAAGGCCTAAGTATTTGGGTCTTGGTTATGGACAGCCTTATGGAGAGAGTTCTAAAGCTTCCATGAAGGCCATTGAAACAGTTCCAAAAAGGAGTTTCATTGCAGGTCCTCTACCTCAGAAGTGTGAAGATTGTATTAAGGAGCAATGCAATAGCTCGAAACATCATTCGCAGGATGCAGGTGATCAGAAGCACACACTTGAACTAGAGAGTTGTGGAAACTCTGAAAACCTTGAAGAAAGTGACGGTGTTCCAAAGGGAGCCACTTCTTCATTTGCTTCACCTACTCATGAAGGCAATAAAGGTGAAAAAGGCAAGTATAAATATGGTTCTAAACACATTCCTTTTGATTTTGTAAAGCATGGAAAAAGAATTGCATGTTCATTTTGTGGTTTGGATAACCATTATGTTTCTAGATGAGGATGGCCACATATAGGAAACTTTTGAAGGAAAAGAAGCAAGCAGCCAAAGGTCCACAGGACAAGGCAAATCATGCTGTCAAAAGGATGCACATGTGTTGCAATTACTGCCATAAGCAAGGGCATCTTGTTGAAGGGTGTTGGACTTTGAATCCAACACTGCTTCCACCAAAGCTGAAGGAGAAGGTGGAAAAAGAAAATGGCAGGGATGGAAATAAAGATTCCATGATTGATGTGTTTTAGGATGATTCACATATTGATGCTGATGTGCAAACCAAGGAGGGACCTTTGAAATGGATTGGTAAGAAATGGTTAGAATCCTTATCCAATTAAGACTGCATGTCCTTTGATGCATCTGTTTGCATTTTTTTGTGGAATAAATGCAAGTTGCAGGATCTTACCAAAATGGTAAATGGCAAGAGGTTGAGTAGGAAACTCACTTTATTGCTGCAATAATATGTTCATTTCAGCTTCGAAAGTACAGTGTACTTAAGCGAAAGTTGATAGATGGAATGCATGCATGAGCATGAGATGCATGTAATGTTGACTTGGGAGAAGTTAACTTGGTCTCCAAAATGGAGATAATGATGAAGTGTTTCATCTTTTTGGAAAAGAGTCCTAAAGGTATTTTTCTACGTGCTTGACTTGAAGGGTCATTTGTTTTAAAGGTACAAATGAAAGTTTTGTGGAGCAGACATACTTCACATTCATTTGAGCCACCATGGATCAAGGATCAAGGCAAGGAAGTTCAAACTACCTTCTGTACACTTCACAGCAGAAGTTCTGCATGAAGTCAAGGAGGACAACAGTTCTTCCCAAGATGACCAACCCATCCAAGAAGGGAAGTGGTTAGAGATTGTAGTTCAGAGGCACAATGCAAAGGCAAGTGTAGGGAGGCTGAAAGAAGAGGGTGTTGTTACTCTCATTACTGCTCAGATCAGTATATCAGTCTTTTGGTAGACCAAAAGTTCTTAAAGTTACTCAAACTCTATAAATAAACTCATGCCGAAGTTCAAAGTCTTGTGGATATCGAGCTTATCAGAAATAACCTCTGAATAATGGTAATTTGCAGCTAGCATGGAGCAACGAGGACCTTTGGTCAAAGTGCTTGACCGTTGGCCCATGGAGACTGTGCATGGTGCAAAAATGGCAGTTGGGAAGCTCAAAACCAGAAACGGAGGCTGTTTTTAATCATGTATCGATGGGAAAAACCCCTCGAGAAGGAAAATCCCTGAGCGCTCGGTCACAAGGGAAACCAGGAAAACCGTGGGAAAGCACTAAAACTGAAAGGTGGCTCCCGCGCTCAAAATCGGCAGAATATCAGAGGAATTTCCGGTGGTAAGCAGGTTTGGCCGAGCACCCAGCAATTCCATACATTGAGTGACGCGTGTCCAGCGGGGAGAGAGAAAAATCGCTTACATTGCGAACTAACGGTCGAGCAACTCAACCGCGCGATATAAGCGAAGACCATAGGATCTGGGGGTCCCACATCAACAACGGAGGTTCCACCTGATGGATGACCAGACCCGAGGGAGAAATAAGCTATGGTGCATAAATATTTGAAGTCTGACGGGGACGATGAGTTGGTAGAGATTCGTGTTTCGCGAGCATTCTTGGAGTAAATGGAAATAACGACCGTTTCAAATGATCGAGTGTTTCCGGTGAACCTGACACTTATCCGTTACAGAATAGGTGGCCACTTCCCTGTGAGGTGTGATGCAGTGACTGTAATAGCCGAAAGAAGGGATTCAAACAGACAGAGGTAGGGAAAGAGAGAGATGAAAGCGGAAATGAACAGTCAGGAAGCAGATGGCTTAAAGCCACAGACTGACAGAGATAGAGGGGGGGGGGGGGGGGCAGAAGAAGAGAGGAGAGCGAACAACGAGAAAAAGCTGAATGCACAGAGAGTCTTTGGAGTCACTCGGAGGTCGAGTGAAAAGCCAGAGAGCTCAATTGACAGCAGCATATTGTTGTTGAAGTTGGTTGGAGGTCGAGCGACTCACAAAGGCATGCAAAGGCCGAGAGAAAGAGCTTAGAGAAGCCAGAGCAGAGAGTCGCGAGCCACAACCAGAGCTAAGAGCCAGAGTGAGCATCAGAAGTGAGAGCTGAGAGCTAGAACTAGAGCCCGTGCCAAAGAGCCAGAGCTAGAGTCAGAGCCTAGAGCCAGAGCAAGAGCCCGAGCTAGAAAGCCGAAGAGCTCCAAGAGCCAAGGGATACGATGGTGTTCTGAGCCCAATGTTCCTATGTAAAACATTGGAGTTGAGTGTGGAACTTGTAAAAGAACTTTTGCCATAATCATAGGGAGCCTAGTCGAGTTGACTAGAGCTCAAGGAGATGTAGCCCGAGATATCAGGGTGAACTCCATATTATATTGTTGTCTTATGTGTTTGTTTTTACTGCTGCTTTAACTACTGTTATATGCATTTACATATCAGTTTAAGCACATTCCCATATCAACACAAACAACATATTTTAAAGTAAATAATTAGCTAAAAACAAATACAAGCATACACCTTATTTTCAAGCATTTCTTAATTCCACGTTGGTTAATCATTAAGACTTGGGAAAATTTAAAGCTTTGGAAGTGGGAGAGGTTCTTGTAAGTTAGACAAGAATCCTAAGAGCCCAATTTTCAGATCACAAGGGGAGATACTCTTCCCACTTCCACTGCTGATGCATCACATACATCCTCAACATGTCCTCCAATATCCTGTTGACCCTCTCTGTATGTCAATATGTCTGTGGATGATAAGTTGTATTGAAGGTCAAATATGTGCCCAAACCTTCAAATAACTCCTTCCAGAACTTGGAAGTGAACTTCACATCCCTGTCTGACACAATCTTATTTGGAAAACCATGCAACCTGACCACACATCTGATGAATACCCGTGCTACATTGCTAGCTGAGAATGTAGACTTTACTGGAATGAAATGTGCAAACTTCTTCAACCTTTCCATGATAACCATGATGGAATCATGTTGTCTCACTGTCTTCGGTAACCCTATGATGAAGTCCATGGAAATGACCTCCCATTTCCACTCTGGAATCACGATCGACTATAGTAGTCCACTTGGATGTTTACACTTCACCTTCACTCATGGACAATCAAAGCATCTAGCCACAAACTCTACTAAATCTCTCTTCAGATTCGGCCAATAATAATATCTCTTCACTGTTGTCAGTGTCTTCTGGTAGCCTGAGTGACCTGAATAAGGTTTCACATGAAACTCTCTCAAGATCACCTTCTTGAGCTCACTTCTATCCGACACATATATTCTATCTTTGAATCTGACTAATCCATCCGCTCTAAGACAATAATCCATACCCTGTGCACCTGCACCTGTACCTGTGCATGTACCTATACTACCACCTATACCTATACCAGTACCCTACTGCAACCTGTGCACAATCTCCATATACCTAACATCCCGTTGACCTGCCTGCAAGATCCTATCCTCTAGATCTTGTTGGAAATAATACTGGGGGGGGGGGGGGTGAATCAATATTTATAATTCAATAATTTTTCTTTTCCCAAACAGATTTATATACGCTACTTCAATGAAGTAAACTTGCGTGTGCACGCTACTGTGATTAGAGAAACCAACGTATACCCCGAGAAGTTATCATTTAGTCAATTTATCATGTTTTGATCTTTAATCAGTGCATCAGTAACTTATTATACAGTAACTATGTGCAATAATAACATAATAAACCATCACACATAAGCAACACACATGAACACCAAGATTTAAGGTGGAAACCTAATGCGGGAGAAAAACCACCTGTTGTTGTCGTCTTTGTCTTCTTTTAATATAAAGAAAATTTGGTTACAATCTTGTACTGCTGCAGACTCATACCAATACACAGACACCCACCTGTAGAAGGCTACAACCTTCTCTCGTTTTCCAGCTTCTACTATAAGGGAGCTACAACCCCCTAGCGCTTGTACTAGCCGATATGTTTACTAGTACATAGGTGCCAGCCTACAGAAGGCTACGACCTTATCTCTTCCTTTAGGGACCACATTTCATTAATTTTCAGACTAGATGCTCCTGGTACATAACAATACAAAAGAAAGGCCTCATTTCATTAAATTTTCACACTGAACCCATTAGAACTTTCAAACTGCATCAACTAACAATCAATTAATCTGAACAGTCAGATCACTGTCACCAGAACACTGTGCTGAACCCATAAATCCACATCATCTTTCAGAACCAACTCCAACCTCAAAAATCATACATTAGAATGCATACACTACTTTACTGAACACAACCTGCGTGTATACACTACTTCCATTAACAAAACCTGCGTATACCTTCAAAACTACTGAATCATAAAACTACTGAATCAGATTTGTACCAACCAATAATATTCTAGACATCTACTGCCAATTTACAGAGACCTAGATAGTCAGTAACAAAGATAACCCTTCTCACTTAATCAATCAATCAATCAGACACAAACTCCTTATGCATTCAATTTTACTTTCATATCTAAGAAGAATTCATTGACAGACAACAATAAAACAACAACATTGATCAAATAGATCAATCATTTCTGAACAACATGCTTTTCTTTTGCATACGCTACTTGGAAGAGTAGAACCTGCATGTATACGCACCTTTACCAAGGCGAAACAACGTATAGATCTGCAAAAATTAACTTACTACTTCGGTGCTATTCTAGACTTCAGACATACCCAGATCATGACATTAAAGAATAAAACATGCGCAAGCAATCAGATCTAGCCCAACCAATATCAGATCATATAATGATAAGTCATTTCAGGTCTCATGGTCCTGATCCAACATTGTATCCAAGGTGCACAAAATATTTCAGATCATATCATAATCATAGCCCCTGCAACATAAAATATACTTCAGATAGAAGTATCCCTGAGAAACCCTTTCACTTGCACACATGGCCCTTTGATATTCTCCTCCTTATATAGTTTTTGGCCTTTCTCAATGCCTCGGACCAAAACAACACTTAGAGCGTGTGGTATTCTTGGACAAGATCAAATAGTCATTACTCCACTTAATATTGTGGGCTAATACAATGGTATTGACCCTTGGTATTCTTTACTCTTGAATTTCCTTGATTTTCCAACCCATACATGCTTTTCCTCTTGTGAAAGTGCATATGTATACACTCTTTTTGTTCTGTGAACCTGCGTGTATATGCTGCTTTGATAAGGAAAACCTGCGTATCCAGCTTAAATTATCTGAAAACATCCTTTTCCTTCAACTTCTTGATTCTGATCAATAGACCTTTGTTCCAACTTCTTTTTCTTTTGTACTAATGCCCTGTTACATCTGAATTGACTTGTTACACTGTGAGATGACCTGTGAGTGAGTTGCCATCAAGGACAACACCTGTATCATAATGCCAACAATCTCCCCCTTTGGACTTGATGGAAACCATATTGGTGTTGATTACAACAAGTTGTAGAAACTGTTAGAGATATTGAGCAACACCAACCAAATTACTCTCCCCCTTTGACATCAAGGGCAAAGGGCAGACCAAGACGTTTTCCCCCTTTGAGATTCACTATGCTATCCATGCTCCCCCTGAGTACATGCAGAGTCTGCAGAGATATGATTCAAAAGAATAACACGACTCTATAACTCAACTAAGTGAGTATGACCTTCCTAAGACCAATGACTCATACATACATCAATTACCCAACAAAGTGGGGATACACCAAATTTGACTCATCCACCCAACCAAGTGGGGATATACCAATTTTTGATACACGCCTGGAATATAGAAATTATTACATCATCCTTCCCATGCATAGTGGGGATACAAAATTACATCAAATGTCCAGTAGGACTCATTCAAAAATAGACTATGATAGAAGGATACATATTACACCCTAGATCTTTTACATGACCTATGCAACAATGGATATGAATATCTGAAACCATAGCTGAAGTCAGCAACCATAATAACAACAATGCAGAAAGTTTGTGATGGCTAATGCTCCCCCTCAACCTGTGATACCTGTGCATTGTCAAAAACTCATTTATCAAAGCATCTTCATCAGCTAGATAAAAATCAATGAACAAATCATATCAGCAGACTCTAATCATCAATATCACACTGAGCACCCATATCAGAGTTTGACCCACTGTTTTTCTATCAGAAAAACATATATGCTACCGCAGCCATAGAAACTCGCATATATATGCAACTATCCTTCATTAAACTCACATATATGAACCTTTCTCTGAAAAATTGGATTTAACAGCAGGATGATGCAGAAAATACTCCCAGCTTTTGTCTAAGATATTCAAATGTTTCTCTGGGAAGCGGTTTGGTGAATATATCAGCAACCTGTTCTTTGGAGGGAACATACTCCAATTTAACCTTTTGTTCAAGCACTTGTTCTCGTAGAAAATGGTATTTAATGGGTATGTTCTTGGTCTTTCAGTTCATGACTGGATTTTTCGAAATATTGATGGCACTTGTATTATCACATAGAATGGAGATGGTACATATGATTTGAATGTCTTTCAATGTTTGCATCATCCAAAGTATTTGTGTGCAACAAGATGCAACAACCACATATTCTGCTTCAGCTGTAGATAAGGCAATCGAACTTCATTTCTTGCTGAACCAAGACACTAACCGTGATCCCATATAGAATGCACCTCCACTAGTGCTTTTTCTATCATCAACATTTCCTGCCCAATCTACATTTGTATATGCATGAAGAGTAAGATCTGTATCTTTAGGATACCATAGACCAAAGTCTTGAGTTCCTTGAAGATATTTGAATATTATTTTTACTGCCTGAATATGTGTTCCTTTGGATTTGCTTGGAACCTTCCAACAATTCCTACTGCATGCATGATATCAGGTTTGGTACCTGTTAGATAAAGCAGACTTCCAATCATTGATCTATATGCTGGTTGGTTCACTACAGGTGATTCATCGTTAGAACTGAAACTGCATCCTGTTACCATTGGAGTACATACTGGTTTAAAATCTTCGATTCCGTACTTCTTCAGAATCTGCTTGAGATATTTAGTTTGTGAAAGAAAAATACCATCTTTTGTTTGCTGTACTTGTAGACCAAGAAAATAAGCAAGTTCACCAAGTAAGGACATTTCAAATTCTTGCTGCATAGCCGAAGAAAAGTTCTAACTCATAGATTCTTCATTGCTACCAAAGATGATATCATCAACATAAACAATAATAATTAACAATTTATCATTTTCAATCTTGTATATAAGTTGTTGTCCACAGAACATTTTGTGAAGCCTTGTTGTTGTAGATATTTGTCATGACGATAATACCAAGCCCTTGGAGCTTGTTTCAGACCATATAGATCCTTTTTGAGCTTACATACAAGATTTGCATCATTTCCTAGAATGAAGCCTTCTAGTTGCTCAATATAAATTTCTTCTAAATCTCCATTAAGAAAAGCTGATTTTACATCCGTTTGATATACTTTGAATTTTTGAAAAATTGAAAGAGCAAGAAACATTCTTATGGCTTCAAGTCTGTCAATAGGTGAAAAAGTTTCTTCAAAGTCTATACCTTCTTGTTGAGCATACCCTTTACAAACAAGTATTGCTTTGTTTATAATAACTTCTCCATTTTCATTCAACTTATTCTTAAATATCCATTTTGTTCCTATAACATTTTTGTCATGAGGTCTAGGAACTAACTCCCAATTATCATTCTTTTCAATTTGGTCAAGTTCTTCATCCATGGCCTTAACCCAACATTCATCTTTGCTAACTTCATTTACATTCTGTGGTTCTATGGAGGATAATAATGCTAGATAACTGGAGGTTCGTGTAAGAGTTCTTCTTGTCTGTACTGTAGATCCTTTTTCTCCTAAAATTTGAGATTCTGCATGATTCTTTTGAACATACCTGGATGGAGTTTTTTCCCTGTCTGTTGTATCTTCTTCTAATGCTTCATTGGTTTCTTCCTCTATATCATTTTGATTTGATACGAGAAAACATTCATTGTCTTCCTCAATGTCATATTCCTTTGTTGATTTCCTCTGTTCCGGATTTCTGCATGCTTCATCAATTACTACATCAATTCATTCAACAATTTTCCGAAGTCTTTTATTATAACATTTGTATCCTTTACTTCTGGATGAATAACAAAGAATAATTCCTTCGTCTGCTCTGGTTTCAAACTTACCAAGTTTTTCATCAGTCCTTTTGATGAAACATTTACTTCCAAAAACTCTAAAGTGTTTAATAGTGGGAGGCTTACCATACTAGAGTTCATATGGAGTTTGATCACTATTTACCCGAACATTAGTTTTGTTGAGAATGTTAGGATATTCCGACACATAGGAAATAGTTAAGTACAACTTGGTCCAGTATAGAGTTAGGTAAAGTGTGTTTCTTTACTATGTACATTTTGTAACTTACAATCCGACGGTCACGATATGTAGTGATCCGACGGTTCATTCTCTCCTTGGTATTACCGACACTTGATCCGTGGCTTAACACCCGATTGGTCCATGATCTCTATTTAAAGAGCATGGAGGGTCATTTGTAGGGTAATCCGTCTATGAGAGAAGCATATGTAAATTTTCATTCTTTTATTAATAAATTGCCTGAAGTGGCCGTGTTGGCTCAGGCTGTGGACTGTTTCCCTCTTTGAGGGTTTTAACCACGTCAAAATACTGGTGTATTGATCTGTGATCTATTTGTGAGTGGTGTCCTTTGGTGTTCTGTCTGAGGAACTTACCCTGTAAATTCCTACATGGTATCAGAGCTATTTGAGGGCCGCGTCCGTTGGTGATCCAAATCTGAAGCCGGTAGAACTACATCCGACTACCGTTTCCTAGATCTACTGTTTCTGACTACTTTCGGGCCGAGAGGACTGCTCTGTTGTGTTGGGAGCATCTGTTCCAGTGAGGAACCCCTTTCGTTTCACGCGAAAAGGTTTCCGATAGCCCTAGCTGCGTCATTTTTAAGATTTGGAGGTATACAGTGTTTATTTGCAGTTTACAGTTATTTTCTCTATGTTTATTTCGGTTTTCGGTTTATTTAGCTTTTTTTTACTGGATATATACCTTTCATTTCTGCGTATGCTCTTTGCCCCGCAACTTTGTGCGATCTGGGCAAATCAGAAACAGAAAGGAAGGATTTTTCTCATGTGTATGCTCTTTTTCGCTGCGCCTTAGTGTGATCTCGGAAAATCAGAAACATTGAGAAAAATATTTAGTTTTTGGGTAAAGCTAACTTCGAGCCGCAATGTTCGTTTTTTTTGTATTTCCATGCTGGGTTTTGTGTTTTTGTTTTGTAGGGTAAAAGAGATTTCTCAAAGCAAGCACGCAACCCAAAGCATCAACCCCCCCCTCTCTCTCTCTCTCTCGAACTTTTTGTATAGCTCACTTGGTGCAAAGCTAATTTATGAGAGTAGAGGTCTTGGGTTCAAGTCTCCATTTTTTGGGGGCGGATTTTTTATTTCTGCACATTCCCGCACTTCGTCGGCAACTTCATCAAATTTTTTTCAAAAAGCCATAACTTCTTCATCCGGAAGCCGTTTTCAGAACCGTTTTTTTTGAAACCACCTAATTTTTCGAGATCTTTCCATTGGTTCACTTAGTTTAAGCATCTATAGCTTCAGTTTTTTTTTTTAAAATGGAAAGCCCATGCCAAATTATTCTTGACAGCACCAACTACTTCCAATGGTGGTCCTACATTGTGGATTTACTTAGAAGTAAAGGTCTTTACAGAATAGCCACAGGCCAAGAGACCAAACCGAAAGATGAAGACAAGGCAGCTAAATGGGAAAATAGGCAAGACCAAGCACGTGGGTTGATAGGGATGTCTATTTCTCCAGATCTTAGATTCCATATTGCAGAACTTGATACTCCTGATGAAGCAATAAAACAGATTACTAAAGTCTTTGGAATTAAAAATGAACTTAAAGCCCATCAACTTGAAAATGAATTGCTTACATTGGACCCCAATAATTTTTCTTGCATTGAAGATTTTTTGTCCAAGTTCAAGACCCTTAGACTTCTCTTGGAAGGTGTTAAGGTTAAGAAAGAAGATAATAGCCTTATCTACTCCATTCTTACTAAGTTGGGACCAGCCTATTCTGTGTTTGTTTCCACCTTCCATTCTACAAGGGAAGCCTTCATTTCTCAAGGACAAACCTACAAGTCCCCTTCCTTTGATTCCTTTTGTGATTCTTTAATAAGAGAACAAGAAAAACTCTTACACCTTGGTCTTCTTCATCTTGGAAACTCTTCTAAGAAAGCGTTAGCTGCCCAACATCAACCAAATCCAAAGAATCCTAAGAAGTTGTATCCTAAAAAGAATGGTCCTAAACCAAACAAGGGTCCTAAGCAATTTCAGCCTCAAAATGAAAAATCATTTCAACAAAATGATAAGACAAATAAAAACAAAGGGAAGAAGACTGATAGACATTGCAACTTTTGTAATCGAGATGGCCACTTAGAATCCAAATGCTTTAAGAAGATGGAAGCCTTGGAAGCAACAATGAAGAAGCATAACATCCATTTGGAGCACTCTTCAACTTCAACTTCATCTTCAGGAATGGCACTTTCTGCATGTGGTTGTCAAGCATCTCGGTCTGGCTATGCACTAAATGTATATTCTTCTTCTCATTCCCATGAGTGGCTCATTGATTCTGGAGCTTCTTATCACATGGCCAAAAACAAAGCCATGTTTTCTTCTTTAAATGATTGTAACACCAAAAATATATATGTTGGTGATGATAGATCTCTTAGTGTTGTAGGGACTGGAACTGTTCATCTAGACAATGGTCAGTTTAATGATGTATTATGTGTTCCAACCTTATCCTGCAACCTTCTATCTGTATATCAAATAACCCATTCAGGTGAAGGTAAAATCGTTGAATTTTCACCTCACGATGTTGTAATTAAGGACCTAAGAGATCCTAGACAGATTTTAGCTACTGGCATTGCTGATGATTCTACAAGGTTGTATAAGTTTCACAACTTTGGGTCATCAAATATTCCCTCAGTATTTGTTGCTCATAATGATGAAGTGAGCAAACTTTGGCATGAGCGATTTGGTCACTTAAACTATCGCTCTCTTCAGAATCTATGTAAAGAAAATATGGTGACAGGTCTTCCAATGGTATCTTGCAGAGATGGTGTTTGTTCCGGATGTGTACTCGAAAAACATCATCGAGACAGTTTTGAAAAACGTGCCTCTTGGCACACCTCAGCCCCTTTACAGCTCGTGCATAGTGATTTATGTGGTCCACTTCCAGTTGCTTCATTCTCTGGCTACAAGTATTTCTTAACATTCATTGATGATTTCTCCAAACGCACTTGGGTATACTTCTTAAAACTCAAGAGTGAAGTATTTAACATGTTCTAGGCCTTTAAGGTCTTTGTTGAAAAAAAATCTGGACATCAAATTCTTAAGTTAAGATCTGATAATGGCGGAGAATATGTTAAAAACACATTCATCAAATTTTGCACTGAGAATGGAATTCAAATGCAACATACTGTTCCATATACTCCACAACAAAATGGTGTAGCTGAAAGGAAGAATCGCACCTTAAAGGAAATGGCTAATTGTATGCTTCAATCTAAAGGACTTAGTCTTAATTATTGGGCAGAAGCAATTAACTGTGCAAATTACATAATAAATCACAATCCTACTAAGGTTTTAAAGAATATCACTCCAGAAGAAGCATGGAGCTCAATCAAACTAGATGTAAGTCACTTTCGTGTTTTTGGAAGTGAAGCATGGGCCCATATTCCAGATGAGAAACATAAAGCTTTAGAACCTAAGAGTGAAAAATGTATTTTTGTTGGATATTCTGAAGATGTCAAAGGATATAGACTTATTCCACTTAAGTCCAAAAATGTTATCATTAGAAGAGATGTAAAGTTTTCTGAAAATATATCGGCCTGCGAGCCTAGTTCGGCGGATGTGCCACCTCTCCCTATCTCTTCTACTTTTGAAAATATTTCTTCTTCAGATGATGAAAGCGAGGATGAAACTCCTCCCCCACCTTCTCAGTATCCTCCTTCATCTCCTCAACTTCCAAAATGGGTCCGTGCTACTCGGGATGCAGCAGGTGATCCTACAGATCAGCGACGTACACGTTCTCAGTTCGAGAGAGCTTCTTCTTTACTGGCTCAAGCTTCAGTGAATTATGATCCTGACACTTTTGCAGAAGCTTCAGGCCATCCAGATTGGGAAGCAGCTATGAATGAAGAATATCATTCATTATTGGCAAATGATACATGGGATCTTGTTCCTCTACCAAAGGGACGAAAACTTGTTAGATGCAAATGGGTTTACAGAACCAAGTATGGACCAGATGGGAAAGTTGATAAACATAAAGCTCGTCTTGTTGCTAAGGGTTTTTCACAAGTTGAAGGCATTGACTACACTGAAACCTTCTCCCCTGTTGCCAAAATGAACTCTATCCGCCTTGTTCTTTCCCTTGCTGCTTCTTTCAAATGGGAAGTCCATCAGATGGATGTTAAATCCGCCTTCTTGCATGGGGACTTGCATGAAGAAATCTATATGGAACAACCTATTGGCTTTATACAAACAGACTCCAGCCTTGTATGTCGGCTTAAGAAATCCCTTTATGGTCTCAAGCAAGTTCCTCGAGCTTGGTATGCCAAAATGGATAACTTTATTTTAGAATCTGGCTTCTCTAGGTGTCATTCTGATAATACTGTCTACACCAAGAAAGTGGGCAAGTCTCTTATCATTCTTGTTCTTTATGTTGATGATCTTATCTTGACTGGTAGTGATCCCAACCTTATAAACCATGTGAAGTCTAGCCTTAAAAGGAAGTTTGAAATGACAGACTTAGGACACTTACATTATTTTCTCGGTCTTCAAGTCTTGCAATCTAAGGAAGGTATTTCCCTTTCTCAGTCCAAGTATGCCTATGATATTCTATGCCATTTTCACATGGAAGACTGTAAGCCAGCCCCTTCTCCCTTTCAGTCTGGAGTCAAACTTTCAGTCACTTGTAATTCTTCTGAAGTTGATGCTACCTTATACCGTCAACTTGTAGGAAAACTTTTGTATCTAACCCATACTTGTCCTGACCTTTCCTTTGCCGTTGGCCTTGTTGCTCGGTTTATGCAAAACCCACATGAAAGTCATTGGAAAGCAGCTAAAAGAAGACTTCGTTATGTTTGAGGTACAGTTCAGTTTGGGATTCATTACAGTGCCGAAGCAGCTCCTCTATTGGTTGGTTTCACTGATTTCGATTGGGCTGGTGACCCTGATGATCGGAAGTCTACTGCAGGTTATGTGTTCACTCTTGGTTCAGGACCTATTACATGGGCTTGCAAGAAACAAGGTGCCATTTCTCTTTCTTCAGCAGAAGCAGAGTATCGTGGGGCCGTAGAAGCTAGTAAGGAAGCCTTGTGGCTTCGTCAGATCCTGTCAGAGTTTGGCTTTCAGCAGCAGCATCCAACTACACTTTGGTGTGATAATCAAAGTGCCATTCAGCTATGCAAAGATCCAGTCCAACATTAGCGCAAAAAACACATTGAACTGCACATGCACTTCATCAGAAAGCTCATTCACGACCATGTTCTTGAAGTGCAATATTGTTCAACAAATGATCAAGTTGCAGACATCTTTAAAAGGCTCTCACAGAGGCGAAGTTCACTAAACTTCGATTTATGGTTGGAGTTCAGGAAGTTGTCACTAAGGGGGGATAGGCTCTAGTGCCTCCTTCCTTCTCCTATTGTGTCATATTTGTAAATCCTTCAATCCTATCCCAAGTTGTTCTTAAGGGGGGATGTTAGGATATTCCGACACATAGGAAATAGTTAAGTACAACTTGGTCTAGTATAGAGTTAGGTAAAGTGTGTTTCTTTACTATGTACATTTTGTAACTTACAATCCGACGGTCACGACATGTAGTGATCCGACGATTCATTCTCTCCTCGGTATTACCGACACTTGATCCATGGCTTAACACCCGATTGGTCCATGATCTCTATTTAAAGAGCATGGAGGGTCATTTGTAGGGTAATCCATCTATGAAAGAAGCATATGTAAATTTTCATTCTTTTATTAATAAATTTCCTGAAGTGGCCGCGTTGGCTCAGGCTGTGGACTGTTTCCCTCTTTGAGGGTTTTAACCACGTCAAAATACTGGTGTATTGATCTGTGATCTGTTTGTGAGCGGTGTCCTTTGGTGTTCTGTCTGAGGAACTTACCCTGTAAATTCTTACAGAGAATAGCCACGACAGCAAATGCAAATTCACCCCAGAAGGTTGTAGGAGTTCCAGATTCATCAAGCATAGATCGAGCCATTTGTTGAACTGTTCTATTCATTCTTTCCACTACGCCATTTTGTTGAGGAGTTCTGGTGACTGAGAAATGCCTTTTTATTCCATGTTGTTCACAAAAATCAAAGAATTCATATGATATGAATTCTCCCTCTCGATCAGATCTGAGACATTTGATTTTTCAATCAGATTCATTTTCAACTAAAGCTTTGAAGGCTTTAAAAATTTCAAATGCTTCATATTTATGCTTTAGTAGACCTATCCAACACATTCTAGAAAAATCATCAATGAATAAAATAAATTATTCTTCTCCACGAGGTGACTTTTTCCTTGTTGGTCCACATAAATCAATATGGATGAGTTCAAGAGGCTTCCTTGTTGATCCTTTTTTTCACTGAAATGAACTATGGTTTGCTTACCGACTTGACATGGTTTGCATATGGTATTTTCTGGAATGCTGATATCTGGAAGATCACGGACTGCCTTGAGCTTGCATGCTTTTCTTATTTGAGAAAAGCTTAGATGCCCTAATCTTTTGTGCCATAACCAATTTTCATATGTTTTTCCTAGATAGCATTGTTTTTTTCCTCCTTTGAGTATGTATAAATTGTTTGGAGTTCTTGTACCTTCGATTATGGTCTTCCCTATATCAAGCTCACGAACCACACATTCGTTTGATCGAAACACAACTTCATTTCCTTGATCACACATTTGAATAACACTCAACAAGTTATGATTTAAACCATCTACATACATGCCATTTCCAGCTTTAACATTTTCTTTCAAATATACAGAACCTTTACCTTTAATGATAGCTAGTGTGTCATTTCCAAATGATACATTCTTTTCCTTTTCCAAAGCATTAGATGATTGGAGTTTCTCTTTATCACCTGTCATACATTTGGAGAATCCGCTGTCAATGTACCACTGATTTTCTTGCCCTTTTGCAAACAGAGCCATGCCACATCTTTTTGATTGAAATTCCTTCTTTCTCCATACCTTGAAATTTGATGATGATTGCTCCTTTTGAAGTGTTGGCTGAAATTTGCTCCTGCATTCAGATTCTTCATAACCAAAGTTATTACAAAACGAACATTCAATTTCATCTTCAAGAGGAGAGAAGTTATTATAGGAACTTTTCTTGATTCCTGTTACGCTCCTTTGATTTCTTGCTTCTCTAGTCATGATAGTTTTGTAAGCAACACATTAAGCAACCTTATGCCCAAAGTTATGGCATGAAAAGCATTTTCCATTAAAGAAGATTCTATGATCATAGAATCTACCTTTTGGTTGATGCTTCTATTGATGTTCATCCTTGGAGTAAATTGAGCATGATTTACCTGATGAGTACTTTTAGGATTTTTCTGACAATTGACATACTGTTCACTGGTATTTACTGCATCAAGATAGCTTTTGGTGGAGGCTGATGGATTTTGTGATTGGGATGATTCTTCAATATATCCAAGACCTGTCTTTATAAGAGGAGAACACTGAACCTTGATGATTTCATTTAAAGTTTCTGATCCTTTAGCAAATCTAAGATTAAGAGATTTTATCTTCTCTAGTTCTTGTCTTAGACCCACAACTTCACATTCTAGTTTTTCATTGTGCTTTTATCTTTTAGTGAGTTGATGTGTCAAATTTTCTATGATCATATTCTTTTCTTCCAAACATATTTTGAGTTTTGTGATTTCTTCAAGAAAGTCTTCCTCTTCTAAGGCGTCCAAAAATCATCATTGTCATAAGCCATGAGTAGTTTATAATCCTGTTTAGTTTCATCTTCATCACTATTAGATAATCTATCGCTATCTTCATGAGTATAGTAACTTCTTCTATTAACAACCTGTTTTCTATTGCCTTTTGCAGATTCCTTTTCTTTTTCATGATTATCTTTATGAGGACATTTTGCAGCATAATGGCCAACTATACCACAAGCAAAGCATTTTAATGGTAGCTTATCTCTGAATCTTCTGGAACCTTGCTGAAGCTTCTTGACAAAGTTTACCTCATCTTCTTCTTCTGAAATATATCCTGATTCATTGCGCTCTTCCTTTTATTTTCCCTTGGCTGAAGCTTTGAAAGTGACTTCTCTCATATTTGATGGACCTCCTTTCCTCATTTCAAAGGCAGTTAGAATTCCATGAAGTTGAACAAAAGTAATAGATTGAAGATCCTATTTTTCTTCTATGGTAGATACATTTGACTCAAATTTAGAAGACAAAGATCTCAAAATTTTCTCTACTAAAGTAGCCTCCTTTATCTCTTCACCCAGATACTTCATACAATTAACAATCTCATCTACACATAAAAAGTAACTAGCAATACTTTCATCACTATGAACCTTAAGAGTTTCATACTGAATTCTGAGCGTTTGGAGTTTAACACGTTTTACCTGGGAGTCTCCTTCATAGCTCTAAATGATTTTGTCCCATATCTCTTTGGCTATCTTGAGCTGCATGACTTTGACGAATTCTGATTCTAATAGACTCCCCAATAAAGTATTGACAACTTTGGCATTGGTTTCATATAACTTCTTACCTGCTGTATCTGTAGGTATTACTGCTAGAAATTGATATCCTCCTTCCACAATTTCCCAAACATCGGCTCCAAGCGATTGAAGATAGGCTCTGGTTCTTATTTTCCAATATACCAAGTTGTTCCCATTGAAGATTGGTGGTCTGATAGATCCCATGCCTTCTTGATTGTTCATCTTGAAAGATCTCCCTTCAAACGATCAAGCTTCTTCCCAAGGAGATTTATATACGCTACTTCAGTGAAATGAACTTGCATGTGCACGCTACTGTGATTAGAGAAACTAGCGTATACCCAGAGAACTTATGATTTAGTCAATTTATCATGTGTTGATCTTTAATCAGTGCATCAATAACTTATTATATAGTAACTATGTGTAGTAATAACATAATAAACCATCACACATAAGCAACACACATGAACACCAAGATTTAAGGTGGAAACCCAATGCGGGAGAAAAACCACCTGTTGCTGTCGTATCTGTCTTCTTTTAATATAAAGAAAATATGTTTACAATCTTGTACTAGTGCAGACTCATACCAGTACACAGACACCCACCTGTAGAAGGCTACAATCTTTTCTCGTTTTCTAGCTTCTACTGGAAGGAAGCTACAACCCCCTAGCTCTTGTACTAACTGATATGTTTACTAGTATGTAGGTGCCAGCCTACAAAAGGCTATGACTTTCTGTCTTCCTCCAGGGATCACGTTTCATTAATTTTCATACTGGATGCTCCTAATACACAACAATACAAAAGGAAGGCCTCGTTTCATCAAATTTTCACACTAGACCCATCAGAAATTTCAAATTGCATCAACCTATAATTAGTTAATCTGAATAGTCAGATCAATGTCACCAAAATGCTGTGCTGAACCCAGAAACCTGCATCATCATTCAGAACCAACTGAAACCTCAAAAATCATACACCAAAATGCATACGCTACTTTACTAGATCCAAATTGCATGTATACGCTACTTCCGTTAACAAAACCTGCATATACCTTCAAAACCACTGAATCATAAAACTTCTGAATCAGATCTATACCAACCAGTAATATTATGAATATCTACTGCCAATTTACAGAGATCTAGATAGTCAGCAGCAAAGATAACCCTTCTCACTTAATTAATCAATCAATCAGACACAAACTCCTTATGTATTTAGTTTTACTTTCAGATCTAAGAAGACTTCATTGACAAACAACAGTAAAACAATAACACTAATCAGATAGATTAGTCATTTCTGAACAATAAGATTTTCTTTTTCATACACTACTTGGAAGAGTCGAACTTGTGTGTATACGCGCCTTTACCAAGGTGAACCAACGTATAGATCTACAAAAATTAACTTACTATTTCGGTGCTATTCTAGACTTTAGACATACCCAGATCATGAAATTTAAAGAATAAAACATGCATAAGAAATTAGATCTATCCCAACCAATATCAGATCATATAATGATAAGTCATTTCAGGTCTCATGATCCTGATCCAACATTGTATCCAAGTTGCACAAAATATTTCATATCATATCATAATCATAGCCCCTGCAACATAAAATATACTTAAGATAGAAGTATTCATGAGAAACCCTTTCACTTGCACACATGGCCCTTTGATCTTCTCCTCCTTATATAGTTTTTGGCCTTTCTCAATACCTCGGACAAAAACAACACTTAGAGTGTGTGACATTCTTGGGTAGGATCAAATAGTCGTTACTCTGCTCAATATTGTGGGCTAATACCATGTTATTGACCCTTGGTATTCTTTACTCTCGAATTTCCTTGATTTTCCAACCCATACGCGCTTTTCCTCTTGTGAAAGTGTGTGCATATGTATACACTCTTTTTGTTCTATGAACCTATGTGTATACACTGCTTTGATAAGGTGAACCTACGTATGTAGCTTAAACTATCTGAAAACATCCTTTTCCTTGAACTTCTTGATTATGATCAGTAGACGTTTGTTCCAACTTCTTGTTCTTCTGTACCAATGCCTTGTTACCTCTGAATTGACCTGTTACACTGTGAGCTAACCTATGAGTGAGATGCCATCAAGGAAAACACCTGTATCATAATGCCAACAGATATGTCCCATAGGAGCTCATATCTGCCAAGTGATTTACCTATACTCGCCTACTAAGAGCATCTGCCACCCTATTCTCTTTACCTTTGATGTACCTGATCTTGAAATCAAACTCACTGATCATGGCCAACCATCTAGCCTACCTGGCGTTCAGATTCGGCTGATTAAACAAATACCTCAACCCAATATGATCACTCATCAGTACAAACCTCCTACCAAGAAGATAATATCTCCACATCTTCAATTCATGTATAATCACTGCCAACTCAAGATCATGATTGGGTTAGTTCTGTTTGTGTTCATTCAGTTTTTGCGACTCATAGAATACCACCTGTCCATCTTGCATAAGGACTCCACCAAGTCCTTTCTTGCAAGCAACTGTGCATACTACAAACTCTTTGTCTGGATCTGCAATCTATAGCACTGGTGCATGTGTCAACAACTGCTTAAGATGCTCAAAGCTAGCCTCACACTCCTTTGTCCATTCAAACTTATTACCTTTCCTCTGCAATGATTTGATAGGATAAGCAATCTGGGAGAAGTTCATGATGAACCTATGATAATATCCTGCCAGACCCATAAAATATCTCACCTCAACCACACTCTTAAGAGCTACCCATTCCATGATGGTTCTTATCTTCTTTGAATCTACTACAATTCCCTCCTTGGAGACCACATGTCCCATGTAATGTACCTCTGTCTGAAAGAACTACACTTTCTGAGCTTAACATACAACTGATGCTCTCTTAGCATCCTCAACAATGCTACTAAATGCTCAACATGCTCTTCCTCATTTTTAGAATATACCAATATATCATCAATGAACACAATAACAAACTTATCCAAATATGGATGCAACATGATATTCATCAAGCACATAAATGTAGCTGGAGCATTAGTTAAGCCAAATGGAACAACAACAAATGCATAATGCCCATACATGGTTCGAAAAGTTGTCTTGTAAATTTCCTCCTCTTTGATGCATACCTGATGGTATCCGTATCTCAGATCAATCTCCGAGAACAATGTTGCTCCCTACAATTGATAAAATAAGTCATCAATCCTCGATAAAGGGTAACTTTTCTTGATAGTCACTTTTTTCAACTTCCTGTAGTCAATGCATAATATGAGGGTTCCATCTTTCTTCTTCACAAACAAGACCAGTGCACCCTAAGGTGGTACACTTGGTCTAATATATCCCTTGTCCAACATTTCCTTCAACTGCAACTTCAACTCAACCAACTCAGGTGTGCTCATGCTGTAAGGTGCTTTTGATGCTAGAGCTACCCCTGGCACTAACTCAATCGAAAAGTCTACTTTCTTGTGGGGTGGCAACTCTGTAATGTCCTAAGGAAATATATCCTGAAACTACTGTAAAACTGGGTACCTTCTCAAAACATCAACATCCTCAACGTCCTTACCCTTGCCATTAGAAATGTGCACTGCAAATAACATACACCCTTTCCTGTGGCTACGCTTTGCTAACATAACTGTCACCATCCTAACTAATGTGGCTTTCTTCTTACCCTGCAAGACTCTTGGTTCTCCATTGTCATCAACGCACTCAATAACTTTGTCATAAAAGTCTAACTTGGTTCAATGAAGATGCAACCAATCCATGCCCAACAACATATTGTATGATCCCAACGATAGTACATTTAGATGTGTTATGGTAGGCATGCCATTCAAATCAAATGCACAAGATCTTACCCAATGATGAACTCGCTTCCTTGTACCTGTATCCAACTGCACTAATCAAGACTTTGCATGCAATTCCTTACTCAAACCACACTTGTCCACCAATTCAAGACTAACATAGCTATAATTAGATCCAGGGTCAATCAAAATAGAAATAATTTGATCACAAAGCTTACCATCCATCTCAATGATAGATGCCTAGTGTTCTACCTGTCTATTTTCCACTGCTGCATAGATACGAGGAATGCTCTGCCCAACATCCCCAACAGTCTGTGCCTCCTGTGCACTAAATATTTGAGGCCTAACACCCTGATTATGTGGAAAATATCTCTTAAGGTGTTCCTTGCCACATGTCCAACACTCCAATAGACCAATACCCACACCTCTATGCTACTGCTATGACTCATGTCCTTTTCTAGCTCCATTAAAATTCTTTTGCGGCGCCACATTCTCTTTTTCATCTGCATGCCGAGGCCTTGTCCTCTTAGGCTTCCATTTACCTTTACCTTTGTCTTTTCTCTTCCATCCTTGCTGAGATTCATTCTTACACTTTGATTGTTTATAGCAATGCTTCAATTTCCCAATAACTTCCTCAAGTGACCAAGGCTCATCATACTTAATCCGATCTCTAAATGCTAATGAAAAACCATTGAAAAATCGCTGAACTTTGGCCTTCCCATTAGTAAGATATGGTACATACCTCAATAACTCCAGAAACTTGGTTGTGTTCTCTTCGTCTATTATTGATACCATCTTTAGCTCATAGAATTCCTTGGCCTTACTGTTATAGTACCTCTCTGACAATTACTTCTTCCTGAAAATCCTCTTCAACTCCCGCCAACTCAAGTCATACGTCCAGATGTCTCTAACCTCTTAACATCTTCCCACCAAATGTATGCTTTACCTTTTAAGCTGAAGATCGCTACTCTGGCCTTCATGTTATTTGTGTACTCATGCAACTCAAAGAATTTGTTCATCCTACGTATCCAAGCCCCTGCATCTCCCGACTTCTTCACATCTCCATCAAAAGCAGGTGGTTTTTCTTTCTTGAATTCATCCAGTAAGTATCCCTTATCACTCCTCCTGTAAGGATGATAATGATGATGATCATGATGTCTATCAGAACTAGAACTAGAATAGTACATGTACTCATCACCCCTCCAATCCAGAGTGTCCAACAACCTGTCATATCTCAATGTATCATATTTATCCGACCTGTGTTTACCAAGAGACCTACTTCCATATGCCCCATTAGTTCTATCCTCCTATCGATGGATGATCCGAAGTGACCCTCGTCCTTGCAAGTTTGACAAACTCTGAAGAAGTATAACATTAACATCTGCTTGTTTCTCTTGTGCCTGTATGATCCGATCATTATCTGCCTTACAACTCCTTATCTCTTCCTTCAAACTTCTCAATGTATCGACCAAATTAGAAGTGTGCCCCACACCACACTGCCCATCTAATTCATAGGGAGATTCTATGTAGTCTACCACCTTGCTAGCCATTTGATCTGTTTCCTACAATGCATAATATGCTAGATAAACCAAATCACATTAAATCAACGTACCTTAGTATAATTTGGGGAGGATACCTCATCTGCAAGATCATAAAATCAATGTGATATATGTATAACATAATCATAACAACATATATACATATAACAAGTAAGTGCATCAATGCATAAACATCATTCTAGCTAGGGTCCATTCATCAATGCAAGGCCATATCAACAATTCATGCTATGACCTATGCATGACAACGACCATTACTCCATTGTACACATTGCCACATGCAACCATAAACATGCATAAGCAATGATAAATCAAGCACACATACACATAAATGCATGTAGTCGAGCATCGACGATCAATTTTTGTAATCAACCTACAAGACTGATACATGTAATAAAGCCTACACGAATGCATCCTAACATACAAGGAGGTAAGTAGGTGACATAAAATCAACATGTAAGCGAAATGCAACAATATGTAGCCAATCATATACTCATGATGATGCATTACACAAAATCAATCATCAAATTCTTCATGACAACGTTACTTTAACCATGATCAATCGTCAAGAAAATGTAATAGGCACATGGAATGAAAGTGTAAGAGACACACATGAAACTGACATGCATGCATGACCAACACACACTGGCCATCCAGTCTGAGGGGTGAACCATGCTTTGATACCACTATGTGGTATCGGATATGACCCAAAGAGAGCGTAACCCGCTCTGATACCACTCTGTAACACCCTCCTCCCACATCTACCCAAGTAACCATGCCAAATGGGTAAACATGTGACGAGAGGATACTATGATTGGATTTGACCCCCTATGTGACCTTAAGGAAGTGGAATAGATGGAACACATCAACCAACCTATCCACATCAACAACAGAACCCTCAAGAGACATGTCAGCGACTTAGACATCTTGTCCTTGGGTCCCACTGATGTTCTGGACATCTTAGGCCTTAGTCTCTCTCATGCTATAGGTAAGAGAGCGTCCAAAAACCCAAAGTTTCTCTCACAAGCTTTCCTTCCAGTGATCGAAGACTAAATTTTTTAGTGCTATGCTAGTGACTTCGAGATTTGAGCCACTTTTTCAAGTCCAGAGCCTAGGTCAATTCCAGGAATGGAATGATAACTTAGGAATAGTAATAGAATAGGGAAACAATGATGCAAAAGAAATAAGTTGAACAAGACCTTAATCAGACCCCTACTAGCCATGCCAGACATTTCATCAAACATATCATCAACATGTAACCTACAGGTGTAAACAAGAGAATTAAGTGTAGGGATATCATACTTATCTGAGAATCACTATGAACTGTTTTTCCCTCATGTCATTTGCTACATTATCATCTAGTAGGCCATATATACACTATCCATTCATTTTCAAATAAAAACATGACGAGATCCATACATAGCTGCTATCGTAAAACATGCATATAACCAACATAATAGGGACAAAAATATCATAAGCATATTAGCCATAAAATCCACATATACATCACTATGTTTACACATGAAATCAAGGGAATGAATTTCTCATTAATGAATGCAATAAACCAACCAGAGATGGGACTACCATGTTCCACTATACCATAGAATGGCTGAGCCAAATATCTCTTCATCCATTCATCCCCGTGCCATATTCCAAGCATGAATGTGGGACTCAAACCAAAAGAACCAACTAGGGCATACCGAGGCTAAACCACCTCAACCTCATCAATAAAAAAATTGCTTTATAGTAATCCATCCCGGATCCCAGGCCAACACAATGAACACATAATAACAAGCTTTACCATGATCTCCACCCAATCATTAAGCCAAAAAAGAATGAATGCCACCGGATTTCTCGCCTACATTGTGAGGAATTTTCCTGTCTCCTAGTCTCTCAGGATTTACCGCAATCCAAACCTGGATCACTAGGCCCTAAACTGAGACCCACTCTCTAGGCTTTACCACATATCCCAAACCTGAGATTACCAGGCCCAACAGAGAGCAAACCACCTCTTAGATTTACTGTATATCCTGCCATTCAACGACAAGGATTCCTAGGCCCACTAAAGAAACACAATCCTGGCTTTACCGAAACCCACAGTCTGGCTTAGGGGTCACTAGGCTAGTGGATTCACTGTGATCCATAGTCTAGTTAAGGGATCACTAAGACATGTGCTCTATCATTCAGAGATCCACCCCATGTAGCTTCGAATCCATCTGGCGATCTAGCTCAACCAAAACATGAGAACCCCCATCACACCATGGCTATCCGGAAATGGCAAGGCTAGGCTGAAAAACACTGTTACACCTGGAAAAACCCATTCCATGATAGAAAAGAACCACATGCAATGCCATGCATGCCAAATCTAGCAAGGAAAATACACATGCAATTCGATAGCTGCAATGAAGCCTATTGTAGTTCCTTGATCTTGCCTTTCCCTGCTTGATCTTTGCTTCCTCTTGTCTTCTTTGCCTTTCTTACTCCAATGCCAAAATTGCTCCAAGAAAACTCTAAGTGTCCAAGAGTGTGAGAGAGAGAGAGAGAGAATAATGAGAGAGCTCCAAAAATCAACTAAAAAAAGGTTACTAACTAATCCTCAGAAGCCTTTTTATGAATGAGGCCTCTATTTTCTTCATTTTCCATCAATTTTGTCCTCACATGCAACCTCAACCTGTGACCTTTCACCTTCCTTTTCTCCTAATTTCCATTATTTTCATAAATAAATGTGAGAAAAATGCCATTTTTCCTTTCCAAAGCCTTAGCCATTTCCTTAGCCATAAACAATCAAATGAATGCCCACTAAGATGTCTTGCCCAACATTCAGCTTGGAATAAGTGTCCCATCAACTGTGGTTATTATTTTTGCCTTTATTTACTTTTATTACATGGACTTTTCACCAGGGCTGTTACAACCCTTTGGGTCTCTAGGAAGGATTGTCTATCCATATCCATAAATTCTACCGTGGGATAGGGTAATATGATCTCTTTGGTGCATCAGAGACTATTAACTTGATTAGCCCATGGTGGGCAAAATATTCTTCTTTCTCTAAATTCACCTTACCACTCATCTCATATAAAGAATGTAAAAGAAAATAAGGAATACTTAGTGTTTGAGCTGGTGGGATGTGTTTCATGTCTCAATTGGTAAAGCATCTTGAACTAATAATCATAAAATACATTGAGCCTCACCTCATAGGAAATATATTTCAAGATGTGATAGGCAATTTCATTCTAAGGAGGTGGAAAACTCTCTCTTTTGATTCCATTTATATCCTCAACAAATTTTTCATTTTATATAAGGAAGTTTTTCTTAGAAAGGGTTCATTCTTACCTTTCCTCTTTATGCCAAGGTAGGCATGTAAGTATTCCAATGACCCTACTAAGGATAACCTCATTACCATGGATTTCCAGTCCTCTTACTCTTGTAATATACTCTTGTCTCCTATAGCATTGGAAATTCAAGGAAAGCTCTAAAGCTATGTCATCATCATACCCGCTTAAATTCTCAAATAATTATAACCATTAACTTCTCTAAAATATGTTCATTACCCAAGGATTCTAATGAATTTTTCTAGTGTTAGTGGTCTCTCTTCTCTTAAGCCTAACTCCCATTATGGAAGTTTACATGAAGCTTACAAAGTTTTTTATGCAACTATATCTCGAATATACCAACAATGGAGGATCCTTATTGTTTTTGGTGAGGGATTGTATATCTAAGTGACCATAGAGTGCCCAATTGCTTATAGGAAGTGCCACTGCTTCTTATGTCTCTAAGGAAAAAAGGAGGAAACACAAAAAATGATAATCATACAATATTTTGGATGACATTGTTTAAATTGCAGGTGTTGAGGATGGTTATTTACTTCTACACTATGCTAGTTTGTAGAGAATTGATGCTATCTCTCCTGTAGAATGCATAAAATTTAGCTCTTGTGGGGGTAGAATCCATAGAAAATGTTCTTGTATAAATCATGGATACATGTCCTATAGAACCCACAAACCATTTAACAAACCCTGAACCGGAAGACCTATAGTAGAAACCTTGTAATAGAGAGAAAAGTGTTTTCTTTTGGAGCAATTTTCATTTACATGCAAATGGTGAGTTCAACATCAACTTTTATAAGTCTTAGGTAGTGGTTTGGCGTGTTGCGAGTGATAATTTTAGATTTAGTCAAGCAACGACCCATTGATTACTGGACATGATTACTACCTTGTCTGAGTTTTTCCTATGAGCACTCGCATGCATGGAGGATTTACCAATGTCCATTGCTTGGTGGAGTTGTCACCTTTTAACACATGCAATGTATTTTTTAGAGTTATCTATTGTTACCACATTTTCTAATAGTTTGATGTTATGAACTTGTATTATGCATAATGTAATATACTTGAAAAAAATGACAGTGAATGAATTTAAGGATTAATTTATGAGGATTGTATAGTATTGTTGGATCAACTAGAGTTGTCATGGAGAAAAATTCATTGCAAATGCAAAAGTTGTTGCCATATAATTTTGACTGCAGAGGATCCTATAGGATAACAGGGTATCCTATTCGAGAAACAATTTCCAATTCCTCCTTGTTGAGTGTGGTAATTTCCTTGTTGAAGCTATTTTTTATTTTTATTTTTTTCAAGGCTAGATCATGAATTTTTAATTGAACTGTAGCTTTTGATGAATTTTGCGGCTTCTTGTATATTTACAGGATTGCTTGTAGCTTTTTGGTAGATTTACAACATTGGTTGTAGCTTTCTTGTAGAAGCCTGTTTGGAGAGAAAAATGAGTTTGCATGTGAGTTTGGAATGACAAAAAGTGATATTTAGTAGGAGCATGAATTGTATAGAAGAAAGAAGCATGGTGAAAGTGGAAAAAAGGTTATTGTTAGACATAAAACTATGACAAGTAAGACATGACTTTCTTTCGAGAATGCGTGACATGTAAGCCCATGTTTTTGTTGTATTTTTTTTTCTCCTATAGCCTTATGTTCTAATTCTAATGTCCATTTTTCAGAAGTAGGTCGTAGTCATTTACACATCATAAAATTG